>CM038796.1:232477245-232549918 GCA_021764765.1 Vicia sativa
TTTTTCAAATGCTTTGTTGTCTTGTCGCTATCGTCCAAGATAATCGCTTACATATGTGATTTCCGTAAATCGCTAGTCCTCCAAACTATCAAAAAAACTTACCGATCATATTCAATTTCTGTAACTTGTGATCGACTAGATTGATCCTATGGGGTATCGCCGCTTCGATATATCTAATTGCAAACCCATATCATAGTTATGATTTGTGTTTAGAGTGTTTTATAAGCGCTCAATTCACATCGTTACATACTAAAGGAATTATTGACATTAAACAACATGTAAAACTAGTCTAAATGATGAAAGATTCGAATGTGATAAAAGGGGCGCTATGAAAAGAGTAAAAGCTTAATGTAAAGGTTTCAATATAAAGGCATGAATGTAGCACAATAAAATTTCAAATATGAAGGACTCGATTGTAAGAAATGACGTTAATGAAAGGAAAAGTAATGATTTTGAATGTAAAAGTGTTAAATGACATTAACATGAAAATAGAAGATAAAACTGAAAGATAAAGAGTTTTACTCAAATATAAATATTTGGTGTTATCATATGTACATTGTTCGGCATTCGCTTCCCTAGCCATGTGGTATTTTAATGTTTATCAATTTTGTACAGATACACACACCTAAATCCTAACACTAAGACTTATTTACACTATTTCCCATCATAACGGCTCTCTTACAAGATTCTCATGCCGGAACACATGCAGCATCGCTCCTCTTAGCCTCCACGCCTTCGAATGCTCCAAAGACATATATTTTTGATTTCCACCTCCCGCCACGCTTGAATTTCAAATGTCTGGTGGCCTTCGTCGAATCTTTTCGCGACCTTCATAGTAGTCTTGTTACCACTCAAGTTCTCTTTAAATATATCTTCACAACCGCCATTCAAGCTCCGAGCCATATGTCCATTCAAGAACACTCTTCCATTCCAACTATAATATTTATTTTATTCCAACGAACATCACTTATTGCTTCATTTCGAATCGCAGATCAAAAATCTTCACCAACAAAATTTTAAAATATGTATTTCAACTTTATGAGAAATACTTATTTTAAACATCTTTACAAGATTTTGATGTGACCGAGTAATCATGATGTTTATCAGGTATAACTCCAACCACATCAATCAAGACGGTTGGTTTCGAATCAGTAGAACTAGTAAACACAAAGATGGTGGGTTATAAGACAATGACATTATTGATCACGCTCGACACAATATCAACTTTTATGCCACCTCCTTCTCGAATCCAACCCACGATCCCTTTAATGTTAGTCTCTCATTTAGTGGGTGTTTGAACTCCACACTATAAAACTAATCAACTTAGTCTTTCATTCTTTTCCCACATTCTGAAACTTTTCCTTCTTCTACCTCACTAAAACCCTAAGTCTTCCAACAATCTTCAACAATGTCTTCAACAACATCATCCTAAATGAAGAAAACTTCACAGAAGAACAAGAACACAGAAACATCACAGAGAGCAAGGTAGGCGCTACAAAGGTCAATCCGCGTTTATCCTCAAATGATCTCCAAGGAGAAGGAGATGTCAGACGCTCTCGTGTATCGATTCCAACTAATGTCATTGAAAGAGGTTTGCCCACGGTCCTTCTTACGCTTTTGAAATTCAAAAGACACTAGGAAAATCTTCCTCGTCTGTTATAATTTCAAACCCTTGTTTAATAAAATGGATATCCCTAGGCGAACTGAGAATATAGCTAATCTTCCGATTCAAACCATAGAAACTCCAACCATTCCCCAAAAGATCCCTTTGTGTTAGATTACGTGAAGAGTAACTTTAAACCGCTTTTCGATCCGCCTCTACTCCTCCGATATAGCTTACCAAAATTGGCTCTCACCAAAGTAGAGCTAAGAAATCCCATCAACGAGGAATTAGGAATTATAATCGACAAGTTATCGAAACTGGTTTCACTTATAGTCACCTTCTATTATTTGCCTCACTATACTTTCGGGATAGCACTCCATAACACCTTCCATCTCCATGATAACGCCCACGTTGATAGAAGCCATCAACGGGTCTCTCACAAAGAGAGAGAAACCTACATCCCCGATATCAATAAACAACGGTGATTATCACTCGGCGTCAAATTGGCCGCTTTTTCCACCAAATTCATTACTACCACAATCAGGAGATATGTTCTTATGTGAACATATTGCCTTCCTCACTTTATGGCTATCAAGATATGTATTCAGTAGTAGGTCTTTACAAGCAAATGAGGTTTATTCCTTTAGCTAGGGACTTACATGAAAATAGTGAGGGTATGTTTGAGTGAGTCACTTGTTGATCTTTACTGGAAAGTTGAGATCACCGCTTCGAGTTTGAAATCCCTACTTCCAAAAACATCCTCCTAGCTGGCCCTTTCTCGTTACTCCAATTATGGCATGTTCAACCTCCTTATCCACTCATGACTAACGCTGTTTTAACAAGACCCAGTAGATAGCAGATGCAATGATCAAGGCACGGCCGCGAAAACTCACTCCGAATGATGATAAAGTCGACTTCAAAATCCTTTTCTTGAGTATATCATTTTTCTCAAGAGGCACAAATTCAAGAGACCATGGCAATCTTCTCGTCGAGGACTCATGGACCATCATGGTTCACCATGTCTCTTCGTGTCGTTAAAAGTAGAGAAAATCGCCATTTGGAAAAGCTTTTGCCCCTTAGACACTTTCGCGAATCACTCCTTCCAAAATCAAATCTTCGCCTATCAACCTAACTTTGTTCGTGACACCGACCGCATGCTTAATCCTCGAACTCCTTCGTCCAAACATGAGTGCATCACCGTCGAACCTTCAAAGGCAAGAGAGGCTAAGCTAACAAGAACAATACCATCACCAATCTTAACTGGATACTTTTCAACTAACACACTTTACAACGAAGGATTTCGAATGGTATGACCAAGTTCACTAATCTTATATATGTTCGACACACTACTATTCATCATGAAACTAAATTGCGCTCGTGTGCACTAAGAAAGGTATGTTTACTTCACGCCCGTAGATTAGGGCTTTTCGTAACTATTTCAAACTACTTATGACCCCACACTTGAAGACCACCGATTCTATATGTGACCAAGGAAAAAATTTAAAGTAAAAGTTTCCAAGTTCAAACTTCCTTCGTGGTCACACCACGATAGGTATAGGTTGGCACTGAAATGCATCCACCTAAATTCCTAGGTCTTTACCTCAGAATCGCTCGCGTTTCCTCCGTATCTCGGTGGTTTACTTGCAAAGAAATGTTCAAACACCAATCTCGAAGAAACTAAAGCCATCCGAGATCCGGATACGGGCTCTCACATCGGCTTCATAATTTCCTCAGGACATCTGCTATGACCTTTCCGCCACGTCGATTATTTCTAATCAAGGCACAGCGAATACTTAGAAAATCTAATATATCTTGATTCTTATATCTTTAACATTCTACTTTTATTGTTTCGTCAAATATCAAAGATAAAGAAGTCGCTCAAACCCAAGGAAGTGGAGCACTTCTCAACAAACCGTCGAAACTCATGATGATGCACTGCAATACCAACAACAACTACTACTACACCAAGAATAATACCTAACGATAGCAAATGTTCCAACTCAAAGGTAATCAATTAACCTCGATGTTTCAAATAAACTCGAAATTTATGATTCAGATTCAATTCATGTCTAAACCTTTTCGTAATCAAATTCCACCAACCACTCCAAAGAAAAGGAAACCAAGTACCACTGGGAAGAACCAACCAATTTCCGAAGAAGCAGAGGAAAGAAGCTTCTAAAGATGTTGGACCTACTAACATTTCTCGACTATTCCGAGGATGTTTCTCACAATCCAAAAAATCCACTTTCGACCCAACGTATGTTGGAACATATTGATAGAACTCTCTTCGTATAATCCACAAAATCAATTCAACTTAACAAAATAATTACCCATACCAAGCGACGCTTAATCTTTCTTTGCTTCGTAGGACATTTCAATCCACCCTACTACCACCTCCATCAAAGATCGCTGCCCAATCAACTTTTCTCCTCGGGGACTCCAAGAATCCGTTCAAAATAGGATCCTCCAACGTGGCGGTTCCGAATGGGGGCTTGTGAGCAACAAGATGACCAAGACACTTCCACCTTAAAGAGACAAATGAAACATCGCCACATAACATAGAGATCCCAATGTAAACTTCCTCCAAGGTCTCCTCTCAAAACTATTCAAGAAAATCCAAAGGTCGTCGCACAAGGGAAAAACTAATTCTTCCCAAGAGAGGGAACCGCAGAAGGATTCGGGGAACGTAAGCCCATACGTTCGAGCGATGGAACTAAGTCCGATGTTAACAAAGAAGTGAGACTAATTCGATCGAGGTGGTGGATCTATGGGATGAAGGAGAAGACAACGGCAAGTACCAAGACGAAGGCGATGGTGGCAGATTATCGCCGTGGAAGTTGATATGGATGTAACTCCTGCAAGGATGGAACTTCCCAGTCTTTTCGGGCCTCAAATGAAGGGGAGTTAACTCTTTAGAGAAATGACCCAATAGGTATATGGGGCTAAATTAGCTCAAAGGATATTCTCGCTAGGGTCGGTATTAGACCAACAACCCATTGCCTCGCGATGATGTAGTTGTTGTACTTAACAAAGTCGGAGGGACAATCCTTGATGTAGATTGTTCAAGTGCTGCGTGAAGGGTGATGTACGCTACACCATGAAGGAGCTTCTACGAAGTTAACCTCGCCACCTTGCTTGAAGTCACCACATCTTGTTCGATCTTCAAACTTTGTTGGATAACGTGTGGGTGTCTTCTTCAAGACGAGTTTGCTCACATTAAGGTCCAGAGAAGCGAAACGCTACGGACGCCAGATGAACATGCTCAAAGTTTAAAGAAGTCGAAGCTGTTTCATTTGTACTAAAACAAGCCACATGGTTCATTAAATCTATTCTCCTCCGGGAAAAGTAGATTCAAGAGTTTAAACAAAGGTTAAAGAGACCAACAACAACAATCATGCACAAACCTGATCATGGGACCACCAAGAATTCTCAATAGCCTAACTGAAATGGAAGCAAAGAGAGTAACTCAAAAGGAGAAGTAGCCACCTCGAAAGAGTGCGTGTGCTAATTGACAGGCTGAGTCAAGCTTCAAGTATTTTGAAAGATTGAGGAATAATGCTACTTTTAAATTCTTGTTTGTTTAAATAATTTTGAATTTGGTTTGTAATATCTAAATAACCATTTTGGCAATGAATGTTACCATTTCGCATTTCTATATAATGTTTTTGACTATGCTATTATTCAATCTCCTCGAGCAGGCCTATATTTTTTCAAATATTTTCCATTTATCTTTAAGATTCGCTTATCATGCTAACTCTTTTCGATTTCGTATGCATTGTTTGAAAATTTCTTTAGTATTCTAAAGGTCCTTCCCAATGAGTACCACTTTCCCTAATGTTTATTTTTCGTCCACGGGCAATATGACTTTCCAAATTAAGTCATTAATAGTGAATGTTTTACCTTTCACCCTTTGTTATATGCCTCGCCACTATTTTGCCTCATTAGGATTTCCAATGTATGCAATTCTAACTCTGCCTAACTCAACTAATTCATTCATCATCATCTCCCAATATAATACTGGATCCTTTTGTCTTAAATTGAATCGATTGAGATGAATTTCTACCTAACTCCATCATGCACTAAAATGTTAGTCGGGAAAGTGTGGTGTTAGTAGCTTTTGGAGAGGTTGCCTACAGCCCATAGTATTTGGTCCAAAGTCTTGTGCCAATTCCTTGGCTTTTACCAACATGTTTTAATTAACCCTATTATTACTTTATCGCCGCTTTGACCGATTATTTGCTCGAGTATAATGGCAATATGTTAGTAATCTAAACCCATCTCTTGGGAAAATTCTTGTTTCCTACTAGAAAACATGTAACCTTTGGTCTGTGGTTATGCTCTGCAATCCGAACCCATAGATAATCCGCTTATATGAACTCAATAATAGCCTCTCGATCGCCAGCTTATTAACACGCTCTCGATCCACTTGGTAAAATAATCTATTCCACCAAGATATATTTTGTCCTTTGACGCTGATTAATTTCTCCTATTAGATCTAATGCCCATCTCCAGTAAGGGCTATGGTTTAATGATCGAATGCAACTCACTTATAGGCATGTTGAATTTCGTATGTTTCTCGCATTCTTCACACTTTAGCAAAATCTATATTTCGAGACGTCGGGCCACATACCATATCGAAATAACAACCATTTCATTTTATGGCCTTTGATGTGCCCCACATGCCCCATGTGGACTTTGCTAGTGCTAGTATGCTTCACTTTCTCCTAGCATTTCAATAACACGCCTCCGGTCTTCACAACTATTTCCTATGACGTATATATGATAGTGCTTTATATTTTTATTTTCCTATCAACATTCAATGTTGATTTGTTAAATAATTCACAAGTGGGCTAATCATGATCCGATAAGGTGTCTACATAAGATTAACTGGCCTTTATCACCACAACCTAATTTAATATTTTTTAAATGATGGTATTAATCTAGTAGCTATAACCTACCTCTTATTTCGACCAAATCCTCAAAGTTTTTGTAGAAACTTTATATATCCTAAAGCCAATCGTGTTAGGTCATTTGCTTCTTGATTTTCTATTCTTGGTATATGTTTAATATCCATGTATTCGAATTTTCTAAGGCACTAATGCTTGATGAAGTATGTCATCAGATTTTCCTTTATGCATTTGTATTCCTTTGTTATTTGCTTGACCACTAATTCAATCACCTTTAATTTCGACTTAGTTGCCCCTAATTCCACTAAAGCTTCAAGTCCAACAACGCTTGCAGACTCGCTGTTTGTTAAACGAGGACCATCTAACTTATACTTCAATTTTGTTGGAATTCCTCTCAGAGAAATTATAAAAACTCCAACACTACTACCATCCCCATGGGTCGAACCATCAAAGTATAGTTTAAGGTTGTATTTCAATATAACCCACGACAAATACCTTTTTCGACCGCTGAATGGTCTACAATGAATCAAGATTACTTGACCTTTCACAACTCTTAAAGGCACGAAAGTCAAAGAATATTCTCATAAGGCCAAAGCCCATTTACCAACTCGCTATGGATTATTGGTTTGAAAGCATGTGTTTGATAACATCGAAACGATGAAACATAAACATCAACAGTTTTATATAATACTTAAGCTTTCATACAAGAAAAGTACAAATGAGACATAGCTTTTCTATATTGCTATATCTAGTTGTTGACATTTAACACCCTACTTAAATAGTATATGGCTCTTTTCTGTCATAGCATCTTCTCTGTACAACATACTACCTATAGTAACTTCGTGAGGCGGATATGTACAATCTCACGGGTTTTCCCATGAAGGTGGAGACAAGGTAATGTAAGATATTTTTGATATTGTCAAATGCTGCATGTGCTTCGCTCCACCAAGTATTGGCCTTGCTTTAAACGGTAAGTAACGGAGAGAAAACTCTGGTCCTTCCACTTAGGTTCGAAATGAACTGTAGAAAATTAATCTTCCCTAGAAAGATCAGCCTTTTGATGTAGTGGTTTCTATAATGGCTTTGGTCTTATTCCGATCGATCTCAATCTCTTTCTTATGAACCACAAAGCCAAGAAAATCTCCAACCCGCACAAAAATGCACATTTGGGGTTCATTTTTAAGCTATGTTTTCTCATCCTTCTCAATGATCGACCAATGATGCAAATGGTTTCGCAGATATGGACTGATGACTATATCATCATTATACACCGTAAAGGTTTCAATGAAATCATGAAAATTGAATTCTGCCGCCTTGATAAGTTGCCCCAAAGATTTTTAAACCAAAAGGCATCACTACCCATTCGTAGTGCCTAAGGCCTCGGGCAACGAAAATAAGTTCGGCAACATCTTCCTCAAAGAATAAAATCGATTATACCCGTAGTATCCATCTAAATATACCAGTATTCAAATCCTAGTAGTCTATTAACATTTCTCGCCATGTAGTACTCATCTTTAGGTAGTAGTATTTAAATCCCTAAATCTATGCAAATTTTTGAGCCATTTTTCTTAATATTACAGTAATTATATTCATAGCCATCTGACATACCTTGTGGTTCTACGACCGTGAATGCAGCAACCTTTCGATTTCAAATGATCTTTGTAAGAATCGCCAATCTTCTGTGAGTTTGCCGATGGGCTTCTTGCCATCCCACTGAGTCGTGGCTCCACTAACTCTCTTCAAACTAGGCATTTCGTCATAGTCCCATGGAAACAATTTGTTTCTTTAGACTTCGATTATTTCCGCTGATGCTTGACCGAGTTTCACGCTTATGTAGGTTATTCTTTTTCTCATGTTTTCATCTCCTAAATTTACCTCTTCGAGCGGATCTTGTGCCAACCTGGGACCCAAGTTTGGGATCCTCTCGCTTCCAAGGGTTCTTTATCATAGATGGCATCTAGCCTTGATCCACTTCATTTGTATTCTTCGGGTGAATCTTCTGAGCCATCCCATCTATTTTGCTCATCCTTGAATATCATATTATCTATTTTACCAAGGCCGATTTCCTTCGCTCAACCATATAGCCGAATCCTTCAAGAAAGAAGACTAATCATGAGCAAGTTGTTGTTGACTGACTTTGCTTGGTCGCCTGCTTAGGCCTTCGATTTCATCTTTGGTCGACTATTCTTCTATCCCAATACATGCCATCGTGGTGAAGGGTCATATAACAGGCGTTCCTTGTTCTTTGATTTCGCTACTGGGGCGCATGAGCTATTTTGGCTAGCAGACTTGTCATAATTTCTTGTTTACTAAATTAATCGGCCAAGGTCAGTGAAGTAACTCGATTCGCTTCGATATTCTCTACAATACCATCCTCTCTCCACAAAACTAATCTCCTCGATGCATTGATGAAGTGAACTCCATGGATCCATTCTCTTCCCAACAACAAGTTGTAGTTGGCTTTGGCTTCGATCACTATGAACATGGTGGGTCTAGAACTTGATCCCACCAACTCTACTTGGACCACCCTGTTTGGCCTACTTTCCTTCATACTGAGGCATTTTGGCTGTGGCTTGATGTCCATCTTGTATTCCTAACTTCGCAGTGAGGCATTGTTCCGATCGCAGTACCCATCTACTAGGACTTTATTCACACGCCATTCTGCCAATTTTGGCTCGAATGAATAATGGCTTCATGATTTTTTTACAAGCAGCTCAAGTGTTCAAGAAAGCGCTCGCTTCGATGTTCGCTATCCATTTACGTGAGTGCATAACGCCTATGCTTCATCGGATCTATTGATCATCCTCCTGCTTCTCTCGATTTCGCTCCGGTCCAAACTCGCTACAAAGACGGCCACACGCTAAATGATGCGAGTGAAGACCTCCCGATTCAAGTGTCAGTTAGCATCATCATCATCTTATTGACTTGGTGTGTATTCTTCGATTCATTTTGTTGTGGTTTCATTAGTCTTCCGCTAACCGGGGTTTACCTCGTGCGATTATTTGGCTTTGTTTGTTGGTGTCATTCTTTTGTTTTGATCAAGTTGCCTTTTGGTTCGCCATACCTCAGCCTTTCACCCTCTCTGCCGCCATTGTGATCTTGACATGGGTTTTTCCTTTGTAGTTTTCTAACCTCATTTCCTCCTCTTTGGTGATTAACCGCCTATATGTCATGGCGCGCATTTCGTCACTGCTTCTCCATTTATCCTTCCCCTATGGCCTGACTGCACCACTTGTCTCGCTACTCGGCAGGATTGAATCACCCTTCGAGCACCTTGGATAAGTACCGCCGCCTTCGCTGTGTAGTTGCCTCAAACGCTGGCTCATCTGGACAAATTTTCTTGGTTCCGCAGATGAGCGAAAGGAATTGTTCGGTCTGCCCACGCTGATCATACATCGTAGAACACCTCGGGCATATCAGCATTTGGTCGCCTTTGTGACAACGCACGTAAACCCAATAAACTTTCTCCAACTTTAGGGTAACATCCGAATAATCGGGTTATCCGGGCGCCATTGACGCCACTGGTCTGCTTCTCCTTCAAGTTCCAGACTCTCAGATGTGATGTCAGATCCGGGACATAGATCATTTCAAAGATTTTCCTTGCGGGCACAACACGAGGTATTCTTAAGACCGTATCCACAAAGATAACCATCCTCCATCTTATACTTCTTCTAAATATCTTTCCATCTCCTCCATTTCGTAATCTAGAAGTTCCATATCTACCATGTTAACATCTACATCCTCCCTTTAGGTCATCATCTCCCCATCCCGTAGGTTGACGCCCGATTGGGATTTTTGAACTGAGATGAGTATTTCACCGTAGTCGAATTTTCCACGGGCTCCCCAGGTATCCTGCATTTTTCTCGAGGAGGACCGCATTGTAATCAATTTTCTCCAATTTTATCCTTAGGCCTTCAAGAGCTTGTGTCAATTTTGGTTCGATTCTCCGGCCTCAAAGCCTGGATTCTTTCGACATACCAACGATACCACTTCAATGAAGCCTCCTGCTTATGACGCCCCGAAGAACCTCCTTTTTGACTTGACGTACGCAAATTGTTGTTTCCATGTTTTTCTCCCGATGGAGGTTCACCCGATTTGCCTCCACCATATTGATCTCTCCCATGTATGCGGGCTCGGAGTAATTGGTGTCCGCAACATCCAGGGTCTTCATCTACTTTCATTTTTGGTTTGTCGAAATTTCAATCGCCATTCTTAATTGCATTTTGAATCAAATCGAAAAGAAAACACCTGAGGTTTTGTGACCAGAAACTATGATACTTACAAAATCCTATTTTCTTTCTTTGATCTAAGGAGGTATTTTATCGATGGCACAATTAGTTGGCCATCTTTGACAAGCAAATCAAAAATTCATTCTTTATTACGAAGGTATACACCTTCTTTGGGAATTTGTCACTTTTCTCATTTTCAACAATTTCTTTGTGGAACTAATAGTTTACAAGAGTAAAGGAGCTGCTTTAAATCCAAATCTATTTCGACCTCTTCTTCAGGATAGTCTTCAACTTCCCCGATACATAGGAAATTCTTTCTTCTTGTTACTTTTAAAGGCTCGCTTTTTCACTTTTAGCCTTCGACTTGTCGAACTCTATCTCGCTAATTGAGCCATGTCCCTCAAGTATTGTGTGTCTAACTTTTTCGAATAAAGTAGTCTAGGCCACCAGCAACATTTCGACTAACTCGTGTTCAGAACCACCCAGCATCTAGATTTCAAGAGTCCGAACCTGCTCGATAATCGCTACGGGTTCAAGAATTTCCTTTAACCGGCTAACTCTTTCGCACTTATTTTAGATTGTCCCATGTAGAATTGTTCGTGGAATAATCTCTAAGAGGGCCCAAGTATCTATGGATCCAGAGGTGGTGGTGAACCATGTAAAGCATTCTTAGTCGAGAACTTGGGAAATATTTAATCCTAAGGTTCTCATTATTTGCTATGTCTCCTCGCCTCACCGCCATGTGTTCGATCGTTGACATTTGTATCTCCAAAGAAACTTTGTAAACTTAGGGATCTTATAACCCTGGTAAATCAGTGCATTACATAATCGCATATGGAGAGGCATAATTTGGCCTTCTAATTCGTGATAAGACCATTTTGGGCCATAATCCTCTATCATGGTGGTTAAATTATTTTCGCTCAAGATGTTGTTGCTTCAATTTTGTGAATGACCGATGGCGTTTGATTTCGACCCACCATGACAACTCCTCTAGGTTGTTTCTTCTCAAACTGGGGCTTCTAGCCTTCGACCTGCCCTGGTTCCATAACTCCCTCCGTGGTTCCTCTCAAACACCGGGCTTCTAATCTTCGATCCCTCACTCGGTTCTCTAATTTGCCTTGTGGTTCCTCCCGAATCATGGGCATCTAACCTTGTGCCCTTGCTCTACATTAACCCCCTCTCGACCGGGTCTATAGTGGGTCATCAACAATTTGTTCTATGATATGCACGCTTGCTCGAACCAACGCCTGGTTCGCTTCACGCCCGGAGCGAAGAAATCGCTATTCGACTCATATTATCCGCGCTCGCTTGTCACGCCACGCTTTTGCACTATTGGGGCGAAGATCTCTTGCATGGTTTGTGCTAACACTCCTATCATATTATGGTTACTATCATCCATTAATTGCCTAAAAGCCATTTGATTTTATGTGGTTAAGATTGGCAATGTACTATAACCTATTGACCTTGGTTATTTGTCATGAATTGATTAGCCCCGCATCCGCACTCCAACTTGTGGTGACGAATTTGACGTCGAAGTATGCAAACCTGCCATAAAAGATGTTGGCATCCCATAAGGGGGGTTTCTGGGTCTATTTCCATCGAAACTGGGTGCCCTAGTTGGTGGTGGGGTGGCGAAATGGGTTTGTGTTCGATGGCGGACAAATCCTCCGTGATACCCAAAGTGGTTCTCGTATTTCTAGGATCAAACTGTTGGTTGACATGCCACTTGTTCCATTCGTGGCCATATTATCGTAGAAGATGCAATGCATCGGCGCTCGGGGGGTCGATTAGACGCCCCGCCAAGGCACGCATTAGTGCTCGCTCCATGGGGCATTTTGTTCCCTTGTTGATTGTTTGTATTAGACATCCTATTATTACGCTTCTTCCGGGTAAGGGTTGGTTATTAATTATTCTACCACTCTAAGGTTCATATAACAACGGACTTGACACTTAGAACAAACTCTACAATAGTTATATCTTAACAATTTTATTTTGTTTTAAATTTGTAACGACCAATGATCGTCCCATGGCGTGCAATTTGTTTACAAGTGATTTGTAAACAATCGCTAGTCCTCCAAACTATCAAATAAACTTAATGATCGTTATTCAATTTCTCGGTAACTTGCAGGATCGACTAGATTGATCCTATGGGTATTGGCCGTTGGATATATCTAATTGCAAACCGATATTCATAGTTAAGATTTGTGTTTAGAGTGTTTTATAAACGCTCAATTCACTTCGATTGCTATACTAAAGGAATTATTGACATAATTAAATGTATCGATGCAAAACTAGTCTAAATGATGAAAGATTCGAATGTGATAAAAGGCGCTTGCGTAAAGAGTAAAAGCTTTAATGTAAAGGTTTCAATATAAAGGCATGAATGTAAAAGCATGAATGTAAAAGCATGAATGTAAAAGGTTTCAAATATGTAAAGGACTCGAATAGAAGAAATGATGTTAAATGCAAGGAAAAGTAAATGATTTTGAATGTAAAAGTGTTTAAATGACATTAACATGAAAATAGAAGATAAAACTGAAAGATAAAGAGTTTTATGAAATATAAATATTTGGTGTTATCATACGTACATTGTTCGAGCATTCGCTTCCTAGCCATGTGGTATTTTGAATGTTTATCAATTTTGTACAATAGATATGACACACGAAATCCTAACACTAAGACTTCTATTTATACTATTTCACCATAACGGTCTCTTACAAGATTCTCGCTCGAACATGCAGCATTGCCCTCTTAGCCTCCACGCCTTCGAACGCTCCAAAGACATATATTTTTGATTTCCATTTCCCGCCACGTGAATTTCAAATGCCGGTGGCCTTCGCTCAACTCGCTTTCATGACCTTCATCGATGAGTCTTGTTACCACTTCAAGTTCTCTTTAAATATATCTTCATAACCGCCATTCAAGCTCGAGCTTTGACATGTCCATTCAAGAACACTCTTCCATTCCGACTATAACATTTATTTTATTCCAACGAAACATCACTTATTGCTTCATTTCGAATCGCTTGTATCAAAATCTTCACCAACACATACATACGATATTCATGACATTCATTATTCATACATACTTGCATCATTAATGCATTCTTGCATTTTTCAATGTTTGCTTCAATATCACTTGTTTAGATTGCATTTATTCCTAAAATAAGTACATGTCATCTCTCCATAGACTTATCCCTAAGCGTAAAGAACACATTCTTTCTCCGGCCCCCAATCGAGTTCATTCCTCATTGGGTACAAAGTCTTAATTGACCTCTTCTTTCCAGCTCATTCTTGGATGAACCTTGTCTCCAACCAATTCGTGTCTAGATTTCACAAAATAGGATAATTTTATCAATATAACAAAATATATTTCATCATAACTATTCTCCATCTCCTCCTCTCTCCAACAAATTCATTCAATTTGAGAAAAACGGATGCTCCACGAGAAAATCTAATTATACCACCAATCTCCTCCTCTATTGGAATACAAGTCAAGTGTGAGTAGTGGAGAAAATAGTCTCACATTGAAAGATAATGTCACCACTTAAGGGCGTATAAGTGGGAGAACTCACTCCCCTATCACCTTAAGATTTTAGGGATAAAGTGGTGTGTTTATCACAAATGTTCTTAATCCTACACTATATATCAATGCTCCTCGTAGATAGTGTCCTGCATGCAAGTTTGAGGAGAACATTGTGGACTCACACTTGAGGGGAGTGTTGAAATACAGGTCAAGTGTGAGTAGTGGAAAAAATAGTCTCACATTGAAAGATAATGTGGTGACTTAAATATATATGGGAGAACCCACCCCTATCACTTTAAAATTTTAAGGACAAAGTGGTGTGTTTCTCATAAATGTTCTTAATCCTACACTATAAATCAATGCTCCTAAATCTTCTCCAACATCCTCTCCCCTTATAAAAACTTGAACCAAACATATTTAACTTAAAATATTATCTCTCGCCTCCTCCAAAATCCCCAACCAAACAGAATTTAAAACTCACTTATGTGATAAAATTATCCTGCTAATAAATATTGTCAAAAATATTTTTAATTGTTTATTATTAAAAAATATCAAATAAAATAAAACAATAAATAATTAAAAATATTATAATTATAGAAAATATATTTAAATTATAAAATCCACTTGCTGACTTTTATATCTTTTTGAGAGTTAATATCTTAAGTTGTAGCGATTTAGCTGTAAAATAGATTGATATAATCTGCTATTAAGCCCTAACGATAAACAAGGATATATATATATAGGTTTCATTTCCTCTTACATGTGCTATCTTTCTATTCTATTACTAGTTTTGCTTTAATTTTCCAAGAGAGCCCTCTCTAATCCGATTCACAAAGGTTCCACTTCTATGATTCTCAGTTCAATTTTACTGTGAATTTCTTTCGATCGATATCTATCTTATTTATTAGTATCTGCAGATTTAGGTATTTTTCTTCAAGACGCCAACATGCAAAACTTTGAGCCAATAATCGACTTTGAAGAAGGATGGAGTTTTGTCCATAAGGGCATCAAGAGGCTCCAAGACAATCTAGAAGGCTTGCCTAATACTCACCAAACTTCTGAGGATTACATAATGCTATACACGTATACGTTTCAATTCTTTCTTTTTTTATTGTATTTGTATTAGGTTTTATTAATTCTTTTGATTCTATATTTCTTGTATCCTAATGCAGAAACATCTTCAATATGTGCACTGCAAGGCCTGTGGACTATTGCGAAGAACTGTATGAAAAGTACAAGCAAGTGATTCATGAGTATATAACATCAACTGTGAGAAAGAGAAACATTGCTAAATTAACATCTTGTATTATTCACAATAGGGTTAAAACTAATAGGTGGTATGATTTTGTTATCACTAGGTTTTGCCATCTTTGCAAGAAAAGAAAGATGAAGTCTTGTTAAGAGAATTGCTTAGAAGATGGTCAAATCATAAAACTATGACCAATCGCCTCTCGTGGATTTTTCGCTATCTTGATATTTGCCTCATCCCAAGAAGACGTGGTCTTCCTTCTCTCAAAGAAACTAGCTTCTTATTCTTCTATGACTTGGTTGGTCTTGGTTGGTCATGAAATTCTTGTTACACTAAAGTTTTTTTCTTCTGTTTTTTAACTCTGGATTTACTACATTTTATTTATCCCAGGTATATGCTAATTTGAATAGTCAAGTCAAGGATGCAATATTAGCTATGGTATTCTCTCTTGTTTTCTTTTTCATTTTTATTTTATTTATTTATTTGTTCATAGTCATAAAGCATTCATGTGGACACTGGATAGATATTGACCCGATTTTATTATATTTATTTTTTTGGTATCCAGATTGATCAGAAAATTGCAGGAGAGACGGTTGATGAAACATTGGTGAGCAACACATTGAGGTTCTATTTGGAGATTGGAGAAAAAACAGGAAAAAACGAACCAAAAGAGTTTGGAGAAACAATGAGAAAGAAAATAAGTGCAACACTCTAAATGTGAGGCATCAAATTGGATAACATGTTTTTCTAAGGGGGGGGATTGAATCTTTCAATTTGAAAGTATAAAAGTGATTATTAGTTAGTTAGTTTGACTATGGATGTTTATATATATGTTTACCTTGCACAAACACACTAAACATGGGATACATGGCCATTAAAATATGAGAAATGATATTTTTACACAAATTGTGACAATTTCACCGTATGAATATACAGTTTGTTTTTCTTTATTTCACTGTTTGATGCTTAGGAAATTGTTAAATGATATAAGAACATCAACATCCATTGTATTTATTTGGTTTTTTAAATGGGACTCACTCAATCTTTTATATTATTTTATAGTTTTAAATTATTTAAACAACTCATTTAGATTTTCTAAATATCCATACAATTCATCAAAAAATTTAAAATAGGTCCCACTAAACCCCAAAATATACCCCATAACCCATCTATTCTTAACAAATTTTGAGAAAAAATAATATAAAAGACCAAATAAACTTAAGTGTGCTTTAGTACGAGGATATGCTTTAGTTCAGAAACGTGAAAACAAGTGACATATCCATCCATTACTGACACGGTTTCTTTAATAAATGTGTAGGAACTCTCAAAGAACACCGACAATCATACTCTAATATTGCTTGCATAATCTGTTTTATGCTTAGGAAAAAATAGGACTTACTAATCTCACTTTATGAGGTTGAAAAATACTCTATGACAATTTGAAAATGTCCTTCAAATTCTAAAAATGCATCTTCGTGTACATTCATGTACCCACAATTCATTCGTGTTTGAATTCCAGCACAATTCTATGTCTAACTTTATTCCAAAACCTACTATCAAAGGATTTGGCAACAATTACGGTTCTTAGTTTGTTGGATTTTACGGATCTTTTTGAAAGAAAGTTTAAACCGGAAAAGAACAGGGGTTTAAAGAGGAAAGGAGAAATGAAAATTGAAGTGGCTTTCGTGAGAGAATGAGAGATGTTGTTGATGCCATGGTTAAAGGTTTGATTTATGTATAAAATTAGGCCAAATACATACATCTAACAAAGGAAACTCAACAGCAAAAAGAAATAATTAAAATAATTTTGGTTCTCTTGCAAATCAGTTTGGAGCATGAAGACAATGATGTTGATAGCTAAACAAAGCTAACAGAGGAATAAAACTCACTACCAATTGATTTTGAGTCCTCGCTCGTTTTGATGAGTGAGATTTGAAGAAGACGAAGACAAGTTGTTCGAGGTAGTGCATCATACATGAAACAACCATTAAAATCGGAACTTTCCCATACAAGAATAATAAATCAGATTCTAATGTTAACTGAATACACAACTATGACAATACACAAAAGAGATGAATCCTTCTTAAACATTTCACTAACCTTTTCAGAAACAACTAATCCAAAAGACCAAACGGTGAACTTAAGCCGGCCTTTTCTCCTTATACCTTTCATTACAAGAAACTGCAGAACCAAACCCACCAGAATAAGCTTCTTTTTGCGACTAAGTAGAAAAATTCTTGGAGCATTGCTACTGACCAAGTCTAAAGAATCAAAACCTATGCAGTCAACCCAAGAACTCATGAGTAAGTTGACTTTGAGTGAATGACGGACAACATACAATAAGGCTGCATCTCAAATGCATGAATAATTTGTTCATCAGACAAACCCCATTTCTTTAAGGTTTCAACTTTCTCAGTCCACCTAGTTTTTTTACACTTTTCCTGGCAATCAATGCAATCCAAAAGTTGAAGAATTGGATCCCAAAACCCAATTGCTTCAATTCTCAACTGTGTTCAACAAGTGGGAAGAGCAATATATCATAGGCCAAGTATGAAACAACATAGCAATGGTCGTAGTAGGGCATGTCAGTTTCTTTCCCGCATAATTTACACAATGAGTTATATATTTAAACACAGCGGTAATGAGAAAAAGCCATCCTTACGAAACTAATGAGTCGCCACACACAACCATTTGAGGAATCTTAATGTATACGGAGGACTAGCATTTAAAAGAATGAGAAAACATGATACGAAAAATGAGTCGACAAAATTTGATACATAATTGGTCAAAATCACACACAAGTGTTGCCCCTGTTATTTGCAAACGGAAGTTTCATTATTTTCACATTGAAACATTTCACAAACTTCTAGTTGAAACTAGATTAGCAATGTGAGAAGAGTCACCTAATCTACATATAGTGTTCTTAAAGCATGTCAAAATTCAGCAGGAAAAGGAAATCTCATAAGGAATAACATTTGATGAAAACTAACTAGCATCATCGCAGGACAAATATTTCAACATAGTAATACCAGTTAGTTAAATCAAACCAAAACTTGATCAAGATGTTTCACACTAGCTGAAGCCCGTACCTACTATCAGCAAGATTCAGTTTTTCCTCATAAAGCTTTAACAGATCAGAAGAATGCTCCTCAAAACCTTTCACAAACTTCTCCACAAACAACTTCTCCGATACAACAAACGGCGTATACACGCCCGCATCCTTCTGTCGCAAGCCTTTCGAGATAAGAAACTGCACAACCGAGGCTCTAGGAATAATCCTCTTCTCGAGACTACATTGAAGAATCCCAGGAGCTCTGACAAGGTCCAACGAATCCAAACCTAAGCGATGAACCCAAAACTCCATGATCGCATTGATTTTACGAGGCGATACCAGCATACAGAAAGGATGCTTCTTAAATGTTTCAAGAATCTGTTCATCAGACCAACCCCATTTCTTAAAGGTTTCAACTTTCTCATCCCACTTCACTTTAGTAACACTTTTCTTCGCGAGAAAAGCCTTACTAAAAGCCGAAGTCGACCCATCGAAACCGAGTTCTTTCAGCTCTTCAACAGTGTTCAACAAATCAAATGAGCAAATTATACTAGGCCACCAATGAAACAATCTAGCAATATTAGAGTGAGAAACTCCATTATCAAGCAACAGTTTAACATTCTCCGGCACCCCACTTTGGCAGAGAAAACAAAAACGTTTAACACAAGCAATGGTTTTTCTGTCAGATTGAAGAAACCCTTTGCACATTCATACGCAGGAACTATATGATTCTCTAAGCTTCTTCTAAGGAGTCTAGGGCTTGAATTAACAATGCGAACGATATCAGAGGAAGAAGCGCCTTTAGAAAGTAAAAATTGAAACTTTGGTAAAAGTACCTTGTTGGGGTCGCCGCAGGAGAGTAGCCAGGGTTCACGTCTGATGATGTCGCGGAGTTGTGAGACGGAGAAGCCGTGGGTAGTGAAGAAAGCGAGAATTGAATCGGGTTTTGGGAGTTGAGAGAGTGAGGTTCTGGGAAGCTTTGGAGGCGGTTTCTGGAGAGAAGCCGCAGTTATTGATGAGGTAAGAGACGGTGAAGGATTGTGGGTTTGTGGTGGAAGTGGAGAAGAAGTTGAAAATGGGTTTTGCGATAGGAGAATGAGAAGAAGTAGTCCATGAAGAAGATGGTGTTGAGAGTAAGAGGAAAATAGTGTTGATGTTGGTGTTGGTGCGAACAAGAGCAGTGGTGGTGAAGAATTTCAGCATCGCACAGATTAACTCAACTTCAGAATGGGTATATTTGAGTTCCTCGGATTTTCTGTAACATTTAGCGACGTAAAAATTGGTATTGTTCGTCTTTTTTATATATACATATATGTCACCATTTCATAAATTCGTGCAAACTGCCACTATTACCAACTTCATCTACTGTCGTGGCCATGATGGCACTACTCAAAAGCAAGTAATCAGATGTTTTCGTAAATACTCCCACAATCATGGAGAATTCTCCAACAACGTTGTCCTCTCAACTTCCTACAATCTCAAAGGAAATCGAAATTAACATAGTCATAATTGCTTCTTCAAGTTTGTATTGCCCAAAAAGTACATGTGTGCATGTTTTTCCTACAAAGGAATGGATATTTAGAGGCATTAGTAAGTTTATAATACGATTGAGTATTGAGGACTTTCTCGTGACAGTGAAAAATCATGTACGGTTGTGTTTTGAGGTGATTTAGGAGACTTATTTACGTGAGAGACTCTATTAATGTCCGTGATGTTTGGTAGTATGCATGTAACCTACGATTGTGTATTTAGATTGAAGTGAATGTGATGCTCTTTCGTGTAGAAGGTGTATTGTTTGGGTTTGTCCTCTTCCCCGTGGGGTGTATTTATAGAGATTTCTAAGATGTAGGGTTTGAGTCACCCTTAGTGGCGCTAATTTCCTTATTCTTCTGAGAGGTTATTAATCGCCTATATTTTAAGAGTTAGTGGAGAATCCTTCTTTCTAGACTAACAAGTCAAGGTTTCTAGGTCTCCGTGATCATCGTCCGGTGACACGCCTCGGGTGAAGGTGTCCCGATTTAGGGCATCCGCAAATATAACACTACATATTCCTCGAGCCAAGGTTTTTCTAAAGGGTAAGTATTTGTATACCTTAGAGCGCCTCTCGCTCTATCAAATTTCAAGGCTGAATAACCATGTTTATCGAGCGAGTCCCCCATCTAGAGCGAGTTCCTCATTTAAAGGTGACTCATACCTATTGACGAGTCAACTTTCGGATGTATGCCAAGGTGACTATTTATCATGGTCCTCAATTGACGAGTCGATGTCTCTTGTTAGTCGAGAGATGTCAACTAGATATGTAAATCAATTCTTTGGGTGCACTTAACCTCATTTAATATAATCAATGATGGTTTATTCTTTAGACCTTAAACATTAGTGGCACGTGTCAGAGATATGATGATTTTTTTTAAAACCCTATGGGGATTCAGATAGCCTTTTATGCCTTTCATTATAAAAGTCTTCTCCCTTAGCATTTACTCCATTTTACCTATTATTTGCAAGTAAGTCCAAGTTATCTTTTCCCATCATCTCTTCGCACGCAGCCTTCTCTCAGGTATGAGTTCCTACATTTCTTTATCTTTTGGTAATGCATTTTGTGAAGCTATATTAGAGATGGGATTTTATGTTATATGTAATGCTTTAGGTAAGTAGTCTCTTTCTGAGGATTACGAGATAGTGGTGACTTATTTTTGTTCTACTATTTTTTAAGGAACAAAATGTCTTCCTCCTCCATCATATTCAAGGGTATTGGCAACTTTTTTTCTAGTTCCTCCAAGAACAAATTCATCTTTTCTATCCGAATAAATGTTTCTTCACTTGAGGATGAGGATCGGGTCGTCTTGGAGATATGTTCGCCGTCGGAGAGGGTAATCTTGCATGTTTCTTCAGAACCTCCTTCATTGTACCTATTTTTTACCTCCCTGTCATCAAAGACACGAGAGTCTTTTTCCTCCTTTCTCCCTTTTCCGTAGATCTTAAGGATTCTCTTAACACTCCCTTATAGATGTTTCCCAACATTTTGGGTTATATTAGGGCCTTCGAGGTGATGTGTAAGAAGTTGGATATTACTCATACCGCGGGGATATTACCTATTGAATAGTAGTTAGGTGTCACTAGGTAGTCGGCCTGCGAGAAGCCTTCTCACTTCTCATTCCAACCATTTTAAGTATTGGAAGGAAAATTTTATCTAGGTGATATAGTAAGATGATTCTATCGAGATGTTAGGATATGATGGCGCCCCCATCTTTCTTTTGTCCTGGCAGATGAATCGATGATAATCACACGATACGACCCATCGTTCCTTTCTATCAAAGAGAGGAAATTGTTTCTTGATGCAACTTGATATTATAGATCGAGAAGTAATTAACCTCTAGAATGAAGGTGATAGGTACTCGCCACCTATAGGTAAACAACCTTTATCTCTTCTTTTGCAAACTTTTGTATTTCTTTTGTGATCTTTGTACTGTTTTGTAGATCAAATGGAAAATATTACAGATCACGAGCGTAAGCAAATGAGGAAGAAACTTAAATCCACCAAGACGGATACCAAGAAATGAAAGAGCCACCCCGAGTGTTTCATCCTCAAAAGGAAAAAAGGTTAATGAGGATTTAGCTCCATTCTCCATATGCAAAGGCTAATAGGTTGTAAGAGGATTCACTCCGTTGTCGCCAAGATGGAGATGGTGGAGCCTCTTGTAGGTGGGACTCATTCATTCCTATGGCCAAGTAGAATGATGTTGGTATTGACACCATCGTGTTCAAGAGTTCTCACATCCCTTCTCCGTAGTTTCCTAATGATTATCAAACTTTCTTCTAAGCCGCCACCATTGTGAACATAAAGGACACATTTACCGAGGAGCTCATGTTGCAGGAGGTAAAGTGGGAAGGCATGACATGGTGGTGAAAGAGCGAGGACGATACAATAAGCGCTAAAGGTTGTTAACGTTCCTCCAATGGATGGTGTAACACCCCAATTCTACCCTCGTAGTTATTACGAAAATCGAGTTGTAAAATTATTTTCAAAAACAATTGAGTATTACAATTCAACTTAACAACAACATCATGCTATCAAAGATACATAACACATAAACTCGGATGAACCGAAACAACATAAATTTAACTTTATTAATACTAAGCAATGAACTACATTATTCAACTTGGATGATATAGCATCTTTTCATGTATCAACATAGTTATTCAACAATAAAACCAAACGACTAAATAACTATCGCTCATCCCCGAGTGTTACGATCGTAGCGATAATCCGACTCGAACTAATAATGACTAAATTTTCATCCTTCAATTACATGCACATTACTCACGTAGAGGCAACATCACAACAGAAGGGTTGAGATATCAACCAATATAAGTAGGTGTCTGATAAATAGTATATTTGATCAGAATCATACAAATTTCACCACTTCATAACAGAAACTATACAACAACCAACAAACCACTTAGTAACAACAACAAGACATTTATTCAATCAACGTAACAACTAAATCAACACAACTTAATAACAACAACAACTTATAGCAACAACAACTTATAACAACATCAACTCACAACAATAACAACTTGTAGCAACAACGGTTTATAACAACAGCACAACGACAATCAATAAACAAAAAATAATAACAACAACTTTAACCAGCAACTCAATATGTGACTCAACTATGCAAATGCATGTGGTACCATTTGGAGCAGAACTTCCAACTTAAACATATGTCAGTTTATCGAGGCATTTCAACAAGGAATAAGCCTTCAACTTTCAACGTGGTGTCATCAAGACCAACTTAATCATGCAATGTATGCCATGCGACTCAACTTCAACAACAAATACACAATAATGCAACAACAATAACATACAACAACAACAACTTAAAATATGCATCGCTGGCATCAACTTAGATCAACACCGTCATACGACCTACAACTCAAGCATGTCCATAAATCGACGATTCAACTTAATCAACATTGGCCATAGGCCTACAACTTCTTCAACATATCAACAAGTTATTAACAACAACAATTCAAGCAAACAACTACAACAAATACTATACAACTTAATTGTTACGAACCTACGCTTAAAACATCTTATTTAATGCTAACGCTATTTATTTATTGAACATCTTCTACTAAATTAATTAATTAATCAACTACTTGATTTTCCATTAATAAGTGATAAGTGTCAAAATGTAGTTATTTTGTATATATCTTTTGTGGCACTTATCCGTTATTGTTTGTTAATAATTGTTGAATAACCCAACTTTTTGTTATAAATACGTTTTATTGTGTTTTGTACATACACCATTTGATTAGTTTTAATGTATTTTTGTAGGTATTTGTGTGTGTTGGAGCATCGAGGAATAAAGTGTCAAAGACACAGCTTCGCAGACGTAGTTTTGATGAATAAAAAGACCAGTTTTGCTCAAGAGAGGCCGCCGTGAGGCCGCCAACGCTTGGAGCGCGAGTGCTTTGATATGTAGTAGTAGAGAGTTTTGGTTAAGCGGGCCCTGCTGAAAGCGTGCCCTCATTGGGGCGACATTTAGGTTACGTAATATCTATGACTACTGAGCCCGTTGCGAGATTTGTTTTATAATTTCATTTTGTTTCATTTTTAGGTTATGGTTTTGGGGTGGATTTTGATCCCCACTTCCACCAGTCTTTATTTTTAATAGATTAGTTTAGAAAATAGCATTGGGCTTGCTCATGGATGATTGGAGGTGGATTACTCTTCAATTGGCTTTGACAAACCGTGTTAATTTGTGGTTTATCTCTCTCCTCTATGTATTGCTCTTTTGTTGGGTTTTGTATGTATATTTACCTTGAACTCATGTATATTTGTCTCGCGTTGTATAAAGTTTGCTTTATGAATGTGGTTGGTGATTGTCTTAGGTTTTACCTTGTGTTTGAGCTTTGCTAGACATAGACGCTTAGATTCTTACCTAGGATGATTATCGTTAGTTTCTAAATGCTAGAAATGGGTTTAGAGATGACATTTACTTAGAGTATCCGATCTTAATGCCTTTGTGTTGGTTGTTGTTAGAGATAGTCGTTACGAGTGACACGGTTGAGTTCGTGTTGTTAAGGTAGCGTATATGGCTATCGAGGTGATGCGTTGAATTCTCAATTTGGGTTAGAAATAGCTTGTGAGAGGTATGTGATAACACGGAGGAGTATCATAGGTCGAGTATGATATGGATGAGATTTAAGTCTGATGGATAGTGTGCATCTGCTTCGACAAGTTGTCTATCCTTTATCGTTTTTGTTCATTTACTTTTTGTCTTTTCTTTACAACCATTTAATCCCAAACTCATTAATGATAGAATTATCGAACGACGAATCAATAACCAATCTCTGTGGACACGCTAGATATAACCTAACCGGATATATCACCCTAAAATAAATACTTCACTTTTTGCTTGTCTTATACCGCATCTAAACAATAAGATACCTACATTCGACATACGCGACATCGCTCCAATTCTTCAACCATCTAATAATAACTACACGATATATAGTTTCTCCGATAATTTCCAACTAATTCTGGTTAATCAATTATACCGGTTAAAACTATTGACTTTATTATTTTGTACTATTTCCATCGACCTTTATTATTTCTACTAATTCTCACGGTTTCCATTTATTTTACTGATGTTAGTCCTCAATTACAACTAAGGTATATCTTTGTTGTTAACTACACAACTTTATTAACCTCGTTGTTCCTTAACATATTTTCTACTACTAAAATACCAAACATTCATTGATGTTATCTTATTCTTCTGCTACTAAAATTAACACGCATTTCATATTGCTTCCATAGACTCACCCTCTACTATACACATTCTTCATATTTGGGTCAATAAATAATTGATGTTATTAAATTACTGCTACATTCACCTTCCCTTTTTCCCCGTCATGAGATATCTCATGTTATACCATTGTTACTAACAATACTTACGCTACCCATCTATATGAGAACCTTCCTAAGCCATGGCTATCTTCCCTTAATTGGCGTAAAAGAAAGGAACACCCAACAACACGTAATCAAGAAAACCACAAAATAAAAATAAAATAATCTTCATGTTTAAAGGGGTGCCGAACGGAACTCCCTCGCATCTACACCCTATCGTCGCGTGCTTGCCATCATCACCAATATCATCATGTGCCGACCGACACATGCTCTCATCTACCCCCTATCGATCGGCAGGCCTCTTGTGACGAGTGTCACACTTTTCCAATTTCTCCCTGCAATCCCAATTTCTTCACCACAAAACTACATACTCTTGTTTTTCAGCCTCCGTAATTGTACCAGTTAACTCAATCATTATTCATATCCACAGCCAATACAACAACGATCATTCGCGTAGTGACAACAATCAACATAGCAACAATTTATTTCCAGAAAATCAACACAACATATAAACATAATCATTTTCCATGACACAATTCATACACCCTAAACCCAACATACAATTTATCATAAACCCGATTATAGAGATCGAACTCCACCTTTACCTTGGATTGACGGTCTATTCATGATTCCCAGTTGAATTTTTGATTTTCCCTACAATTCCTCTTCCGACGACTAATTTCCTCAAAGGCCTTGTTCCTCTTTCTTTTCTCCTCACGTATAACAATTTTTCTTTTCCAACCAAACCTAATTCTTCTTATTTTTAAATCCATACAACTTATAAAAATAATAATATTAATACCATTTGTTTTTAGTCACCTTCTCTTTGAGACTACTATTTGTATACCCCATCTTCACTACTTCTAACACAACAACTAAGCTCAATTAAATTAAATAATTAATCTGGTATAATAATATTATTTCTATAAATTTAATTTAAAATACTTTGATTTTAAAGAAAAAAAATTCATAGAACACCAATTTATAAACTACAAAAAATAAAAATTAATTTTATTAAGATATCTTTGATTTCAATTTATAAACAAATTCATAGAACACCAATTGCATGATCGACTTTGATTTCATTTTCATCAAGATACCTGAAAACATCATTCAAAACAAAATAGCCTCTCTCTACAGGAGCAAGAAAGAAACATTAAGTAAATTTTTGCTTTATGTCAACCATTTCCTATCATAAACCCAATTGCCAAGACAATGGCTCCCCCACCATAGGACTCTTGTGCATCCACAAATATGATCTCTCAATGGTTCATTATAACCCAATGATAGTATCTTCTTGTCTTTCAATTGCATAAATAAAATATTATACATTACAATTATATTATTAAATTAATTTACTCATATCAGCCAATTCTAATATTGTGTTCCTATGTATAAGAATATGAGTTAACATAAAAAGAAAAACAAATTGAAGAAATTTGAAAATTATCATAAAGTAATTACGTGGAAATTTTGGGTCAGATCTTACATCATACTTTCAATACACATATCAGCAAAATGTTGGAGCCTGGATGTATGAAATAAACAAGAAATTACGCTAATTAACAGGGGAAGTGAAGTAAGAGCCAAGAGTATTACAAAATTTCCTTCATGACATAAAAGTTGAATATTATCCATACTTGTTTTGATGAGTGCTTGGAACACTTTATGGATCCCATTATTTTAGGTAGAGACATTGTTGAAAAAGTGTTTGTAGCACTCTTCTTTATTTTGATTTACCAGACTTCTCTATTTGCAAAGCCTTGCATTACTATGGCCTATGTGTCAACATTCTGAGCTATTGCCACAACCAAACCTTTATCATCCCATTTTACGCCATCCAACAATGAGTCTACCTGACAAAAGTTTAACTTTTTAATATGAAAACGAGAATTTATAACATCAAGAGAATTAAGGAATGAAAACAACAAATGCCATGATATTTCATAAGCAATCAAATGATGATCTAATGAACATTCTTGCCAGAATTAACAACATACTAGTATTTACAATAACCATAAAAATGTAAACAGAATTTGGGGCATTTTCAACCAAGTGATAAAAGGGGAAAAATTACAACCATGTGACAAACCAACTCAATTTAGAAATATGCATGATTAATGTAATAGATGCTTATGCAGTCGATCTTTTTTTTGAAATAAAGATCAATATGGATGCTTGTTCAAGATACTTCTACACCTAATTGTCAAAACCAAATGCGAGTCGATTATGATTTGCTACCACTAAATAGTTTAATACATGAAATCATAGGCCTCGTATATCTGAATGAATAGTAAACAAAAGTGGTAATTCCTCACCTTGCACGCATTGGTGTCTCAAAGGATTTGTTTATTCTTATATTGATAATATCTCTCAGACAGTAGTAACATTTATAAACAAAGCTAGCGAATGTTCACGTGTTCACGCCTATACAAGCCCGTGCTTGGACCTTGTTCTTGATTTTTATTTATGTTAGATATAAAAACATTGCACACATAAAATCATACGATACTCTCTTTTTCAATGTTACAGTGATAAATTCTAACATGAGATCCAACATTTAACATCAAGGCTAAACATCACAGTAAGGAGAATGCACTATAAAATTAGTCTATACACCTTACTTTTTTCAAGGACTCTCATTGCCTGTTATCTAAATAAGCAATCAAATGTCCAAATCTAATAAAAGAACTAGTTAGATGACCTGAAAGTACCTTAGGGTCAGATGTGTGCATAGAAGCAAAAGCTAAACGACTGGTCCTTGAAAACACCGGCTGAACCTCCGACTGATAACAAGTATTAAATAGAGTCACCATCTAACGTCTTTCATCTCGCGAGGGAGAAAGGAAAACATCGAGTAAACCTGAGGGAAGAAATCGCGGTCCTATAACCATGAAATCGAGAGAATATAGGTAAGGGAGTTAGTTAAGCGAGGGGAAAGGATTAGCACCCCACACGCCTGTAGTACTCTACGGTATCCACTTTCTATTTCTAACTAAAAGGTGTGTTATATCTATACTTAATCGCTATCATGCATGCAAAAGAAAAGAGAAAATAGGAAACCACAGGGAAAAGAAAGAAGTATTTACAAGGTTTGCTCGATCGAGCCCTGTGACAAGATGCCTACGCATTCCCGCGTGCAATGGGAAAGTCAGAGCGTCGTAGTTCGGCTCACTTGTTTTGGTGGGTTTTGTGTTTTTTACTTGTGAAAAAGGTTTTAAGCACAAAAAGAAGAGAAAGCGCGCAAAGGCAAAAAAGTTTGTGTTGGTTGGTTGTTTTTGTGACACCCCAAAATAATTCGATAATTAAATAATTATGATTTTTAATTATTAAATTAATTGAGAACATAATTTATTAATATATTGGATTATTGAGATTAATTATGGATTTAATTGAGGTGTGAGGAGTAAAATTTATTTTATTTATGTTAAAAGGAATAAAAGAAGAAAAGAAAGAAAAAGGAGTTATTTTTGGAGAAAACAAAGATACGTGAAGTTGAGAAGAGGAAAAGGAAGGAAGAAGACCTAAAGTGTCAGAATTCGAAGAACTCACAAGGTAAGGGGTGATTTTGATTAGTTAATTCATATTATCGGTTTAGATATTCAATAGTATGAATCATAGTGTGTTAGGAATCCCGGTTTAGAATGTTAGGGTTCCGTAGTATTATCCCTATTGTGTCGGATTATAGGTCAAAAATGATTAGGTGTCGATACCAATTAGAAATGATAGAAATATGTTATTTGATGCGATAAATGATGCAAATTGATGTGTTTTAGTGTTTCCCATGTTGGAATTCGTATGGGTAAGATTGGGTTTGATTAAGAATGAATGAATGCGGTCAAGGTGCAGAAATGATCTGAAGACGTGGAATCGGTTCCAGTGGGAGGAACCGATTCCACTTTGAAAATTTACAAAATCGAAAATTTGACACGTGAACCGGTTCTCGTATGGGAGGAACCGGTTCCACGTTGATTTTCCAAAACATAATTTTTCTTTCGGGAACCGGTTCCTTACCGGAGGAACCGAATTTCCATACATTTTCCGGGCGTGGTATTTTTGAATGGGAACCGTTACTCCTGTGGAGGAACCGGTTCCATGAACTTTTGGAAAATTTTCAAAACTTCGAAAATTCATAACTTTCAAACCGTAAGTCCGTTTTGAGCGCCGTTTTGGACGTTGTTTCTCAAATTTAATGCTCTATCTTATAAAATGAAAAGATTTTCTAAAACTTGAAATTATTTTAGAAAGGAGCCGAATTTCGAAATAAATGATTATTGACTGACACATGATGATGTATATGTAGCAGAGAACCTTTTGTGATGGAGGTATTGGTATTGTGTAGATGTAAAGCATGTTTATGCTGATGTTAATTGTATGCATGATTGGTTGAAATATCATGTTGGTTGGTTTGATTCAGTTATGTTAGAATTGATGTATACATAGACTGATTGATGTTGCATGCTAGTGATGTGCGTGCATATGCATTGTTTTGGTGAAGTTAATTCCCATTGTGCGGAATTTGACTTGGATTGCCGATAACAGATACCCGAGTGAGGATGGGTGGTTAGGCTGGATTCGTGTCCGTGTGTTTATGGACGAATCGATGGTTACTGTATCCGGTTGATGATGGATCAGTGTTGGGTGACTTGGTCACGTGTTGGTACCACATGCATCGTGTCTGCATTTGTGTTTGCGTGGAATTGTAACATGTTAGGATGTCTTCCAGTGTTGCAATTCTTTTGTTGTCTAATGATTATGTATAATGACTTGTATGAATATGGTTGCGTGTTGAATCTGAGTTTGTGCTAAGTGGGTGAAATAATATGCTTGTGATATATTATGGATTGAAAAGCTTATAATGTGTTTTAATTATGAGAAGTCTCACCCTTACTTTACAATTTCAGATTAAAGTTAGAAATGAGGAGTTAGTGAGGATGACTCTAGAGCTTAGTATTTAAGTCCGCGTGTCAGTGTCATGCTCTGATTAGATTGTAACACTGGGGAACGTTAGTTGAGGAATTAGATATGGTTTAATTGTCTATTTAAAATCTGTATGGGAATAACAATGATTGGATTATTCCGTTTTGGTTGCGATATTTTTCCGCTGTGTAAAACATGGTCTAAATTTGATCAATTATCCGAATGTTGATCCTCGGTAGCATGGCTATTGTTTAATGGAGTTTTATTTTATTTAATAATTGTGGCATCCCTATTCCGTGTTAACTCTAATAAATTATGACATTAATCGTCGATATAATTGATATTATTCGGTATTTAGATGGGTGTTACGCTTTTACCTTGAGAAAGGAGTTCAAACCATTATTAAGTGTTTTAAGTTTGAAAGGAAAAGAAAAGCAAGTTTTAGTTTTATTTACATGCAACATGCAAAAGAAACTAGCAAAGCAAAAGGGAACTAGCTACGCACTAACCCTAATGTTGTCATACAAAAGGTCGGACCTATGGTTGAGGATGCAAGGGGAATCTCTACCTATGTTGACATGCAAAGGATATGGATCCTAATGTCCAGGCTAAAGAACCAATCCTAACCAAGCTCCTGGGGAAAAAAACAGACAAACAAGCAAATATGCACAAATCACAAGTAGAATTGCCCTAAACGGGTCTTTAAATAAACCAGAGGGGTTCCTGAACATGCTCCAACTACGGAAGCCCCATCATGCATCTCTATAACTACTTCTCATGGCAAAAGAAAGCTGTAAAGCCCTACTTCTCATGATATCTAGGAAAACTGTAAGAGAATGCAATAAACAGTGTAGAAACTACCGAACGGTTATAGAATCCGAAGAGCACTATGAGCTATAGAAATACTCCGGAAAACTTCAAGTACTGCAGCCATGCAATAAAAGTAAACCGGTGAGAATCGCTCAAAGCATCGAAACAAGCGGAATACGTGTCGACACGCATCCGAAACGACAATGCCTGCAAGAACGGGATAAAGCAAGCAAAACAAGATAGGAATGGTGCACACGTGGGTGTACAAGCTCAAACAACACCTGCAAGTGGGGAGTTAGACCCAAAAAGCAAGTAGAAGAAAAGTGCGCGAGTATCGAAGAAACGAGTCGCATGTATATGTGTCGCATATCCCTGCATGAAATGGAGTGCAAACAGTAGCCAAGCATTGCTAGGGTGACTACTATTCACCATAAGAATCGAGAAAATCAGAAAAAGTAAACCAGAGGACCGCGCTAAGCCCGGTATGGCGCGCTAAGCGCGATCTGCAACCCAAAAAGTCAGAACATTTGGCGCTTAGCACGCTCTGGACCGCGCTAAGTGCGACCTACAACCTGCAGAAAATTATTTTTTCGATCCGAACCACCTGTTTATGATGTTTTCATGCAATACCGATCCAGATCGTTAGGCCATAATCCGACAAATGAGAGTTAAATGAGCATGCATGGAATGCAAATCAAATCGATAAAACCAATGCTCACATACAAGGATGCATGAACATGCGAGGAATGCAACCGAATCGATAAAACCAATGTCCACATACATGTAAAGATGCATGAACATGTGAGGAATGCAAACCGAATCGATAAAACCAATGTTCAAATACATGTAGAAATGCATGAACATGTGAGGAATGTAAATCAAATCGATAAAACCAAAAATACATGTAGCAATGCATGAACATGTGAGGAATGCAAATCGAATCGATAAAACCAATGTTCAAATACATGTAGCAATGCATGAACATGTGAGGAATACAAATCGAATCGATAAAACCAATGTTCAAATACATGTAGCAATGCATGAACATGTGAGGAATGCAAATCGAATCGATAAAACCAATGTTCAAATACATGTAGCAATGCATGAACATGTGAGGAATGCAAATCGAATCGATAAAACCAATGTTCATATACATGTAGCAATGCATGAACATGTGAGGAATGCAAATCGAATCGATAAAACCAATGTTCAAACACATGTAGCAATGCATGAACATGTGAGGAATGCAAATCGAATCAATAAAACCAATGTTCAAATACATGTAGCAATGCATGAACATGTGAGGAATGCAAATCGAATCGATAAAACCAATATTCATATACATGTAGCAATGCATGAACATGTGAGGAATGCAAATTAAATCGATAAAACCAATGTTCAAATACATGTAGCAATGCATGAACATGTGAGGAATGCAAATTGAATCGATAAAACCAATGTTCAAATACATGTAGCAATGCATGAACATGTGAGAAATGCAAATTGAATCGATAAAACCAATGTTCATATACATGTAGCAATGCATGAACATGCGAGGAATGCAAATCGAATCGATAAAACCAATGTTCAAATACATGTAGCAATGCATGAACATGTGAGGAATGCAAATCGAATCGATAAAACCAATGTTCAAATACATGTAGTAATGCATGAACATGTGAGTAATGCAAATCAAAATGATAATTCCAATATTCATATGACAAGCTAAATGCATGAACATGCAAGGAATGCAAATCAAAATGATAATTCCAATGTTCAATTGTGTGGTGAAGTGCATGAACATGCAAGGAATGCAAATCAAAATGATAATTCGAATGTTCATATGACAAGCTAAATGCATGAACATGCAAGGAATGCAAATCAAAATGATAATTCCAATGTTCAATTGTGTGGTGATGCAAGTTAGCCATGACATTTCGAGGTTTTCTTTAAAGGAATTTAAGTCATGCATTGACACAAACACACGGAGTGCACATGCAACAAGCTCATGCACAATGCATTAAATGCTTAGATGTCTACATTTTAAATGCAAGTTAGGCTTCAAATCACCACGAATCAATGTAAACCGATCAAGGTAGATACTCACCGATGCATGAACATGCAATGGATGATGCAAAATGTATGAGTTCATGTCTTATGAGCAAGGGGAAAACAAATGCACAAGTGTATATACATGCTATGAACCAAAATCCACACCGGCACACATAAGGCGGCAAAATCCAATTCAAATCAAGAAATTCAAAAGAACAAGTTCAAGATCTAGAATCTACATTGAATTTGCATGCAATTTCAGTATTCAATTTCAAGAAAAAAAAAGCTGAAAGTCAAAAACAGCTTAAAATAAGTGCTTATTTGAACCTAACACTTACTTGCACTTGAAGTTTGAGTCAAATTGAAGAGGAATTCCTTGTGCTCTTCAAAGAAAATACCAAATCAATGATGAATTGTGGATAATCTTCAGAATTAAACTTGAATCCTTGAAGAAAAGCTTGAAATCCAATGGAGAATTGAAGAAGAAGAAGAGAAATCCTTAGATCTTGAAATTGAGAAGAAAATCAAGACGAAATTGTTCCTTCCATATCAATCGCGTGCAGAAAGAGGAGAAGAAGATCTTGATCGGAGTAGGATGTGCTACGAAGAAGAAAAATCAGAAATCGCAGGTCGCGCTTAGCGCGGAGGTCGCACTTAGCGCGGTCTGTGAATGAAGCTGGTGGTGATCGGAGGTCCGGTGGCGGCCTGTGGTGGTTGCTTGGAGGGAAAGTTGAAGTTTGAACTTTGTTGAGTTTTTGTGCTTTGGGAATTTGAGAGAATTGGAGTGTGAGTGGTAGAGGAAAATTAAGCAAATGAATGTATTGTTATGATTTGTGAAGAAGAAAACCTATTTATAGCTTTGGATCCCTAATCAACAAGCTAATTATGATTATCCGATAATTTTCATAATTAATCCAAAACAGACAAATTCGTGCGGAATTCGGAGTTGGAATATAAACGAAAAGTGTCCGGAATGCGATTTTGCTTATGAAACAAAATCCCACTTGATCCGATGAACGGTCAAGGAAATAGGAATTTTGAAGTTTCAGCATCAATTGTGGATCACTGACACATGCAGAATTTCGTTCGCGCTCTGTGGGGAAAATGCCTCGAATGAGGATCTTCTAATCGAAATTTGCACATGAATATTTCTGGGACATTCAAAGCTAACGAAATTTGTGAACTTTTGGCACTGGTCCCGTCTCGTTTCGATGAAGATCGAGCGAGATATGATTTTTTGAACTTCGCATATCAGATGAAAATTGCTCAATTTAGCTCAAAATCAAACTCAGAGAATAAAATTCTGGCACCGATCGGTGAGGAATCAGCTCTTGAGTTGCCAATGAAAGTTGCAGAGGACTTTGATACGGAATTTTAGAAATCGGTCCTGCTCAATTCCGAATTTCCAGATAAGAGATAGAAGCCTTTTGGTGGACAAAATGCACGGTTCAACACTAAAATTCAACTTGACTTACTGGGGAAAATGACTCCTTTGAGAGCCTTCCTCACAAAATTTGTTCTCGACCTTCACACAAAAGTTGTAGATAATAATGAGAGGAAAATTCCAGTCAAAAACCAATAGAAAATTCCCAAGGAAATGAGAGATACGCCTTCTGGAGTGCCCAAAATGAGCCGGAACCCAAAATCCGCTTTATTGAGAAATAAACTCTTTTGGCTGCCATTCAGAATACCTGGAATCTGATACTCCTCCTGACGAATGCTATGCATGCTATTACATGTATGTTTTATGCAATGGAATTATAATCCAGGGAAACGCGAGAAAGAAGAGGGTAAATTTTGGGGTACAACAGTCCTGTAACCGCATCTAGGATAGCCATGGCTGGAAAAGGAAAGATTTCACTTCTGGAAACCTCTGGCAGATTGAAGCATGTGAAGGTTTGAAATAGCCATTGATTTTGAATAGACATAATAAACTGACATTTAGGTGAACCCTCTAAACTAAGAGACTTATTGAAATGACAAACAAACTACAGCCCCCAAGTGCCCATCTACAAAAACAAAGATAAAAAACACCAGATATGTAACCACTAAGACTCTTGGAATGTCATAGAGACAAAACAAAATTTATCTATCGCCTTCCGAATCAAACAAGACATCCGAAGAGACAATGCCAATCAAAGGCACATTGACACAGTCGACATATGCAAAATATAATTCAATAGTTTGAAGGGGAGTGTTACGGGTATGAGTTGTGGAATCAATCTCTTGCAACAGATCAACAATAGATCCAACCCTTCCTTAACCGTGGAATGGCGGGTTCTATAGTACCGTGTTTTACTTTTAGCTAATTCATTAGTTTATTAACAAGGGAAGTGAAGTAAGAGCCAGGAGTATTACAAAATGATAGTACTGATCAACAAAGGAATTCCCAACCTAACCCAAAGTTAGCCTTTATAAAACAGTCAGCGACGCGAAGATTAACAAACAGTATTACATGTATTTCTACCCGTTGGACTGCACTAGTTTAGAAATACATGTAATAAATTTTTCTTCAGGGCATTTCATCAAACAGTATAACAACAATACACTTCACACAAAAAGGAATCAAGATTTTAAACTTTAGGAGTAAAACTGGTTGATTAGGGAAAAAGAATACTCAACCTTTGAGGAGATGAAGCTCGTGGTGGCCTGAGGGAAACCGACACGGTGGTCCCATTTCAAATAGCTCCATTTCAACACTGGTTGAACAGAAATGGATGAGCTCGACACAGAAAAGGAAGAGAAAAGAGAAGACGACCTAAACATGTAATGGCTAGAAAACTCACCTCCGTGACAAAATGTAAACTCTGGAAACGAGAGAGAGGGTGGTCAAAGAAGATGGATTGAAACAATGATCTACTCTATTTATCAGGGAGAAGAGATGATGAGAAGTACAAAACGTTGTTCGCCATTGATTCGTGGTCGGAAAGTGGTGAAGGAATGGGTGGCGCAAGTTTTCAGAGGAAGGAAAATTTTATTCACCTCCTTTATGTGTTCACGTCGGAGTATGAGGAATATTTGAAAGATCCATTCCTCAAGCCCATATTCAAAGTAAGCCCAAATAGAAATTGTCAACACTTAATTAATTTCTCAAACTCATTTTAAAATATCAAATAAACATTTTTAATAAAATAAAATATTTTAAGTGAAAATAGTAACAAAAATAAAATAAATTTTGATACTCATTAAATTAAATTTTCTTTCTACTAAAATGTAAAATTAAATAAAATGATTTAGAGATAAATTAAATAAGATATAATTGATATTTTAACAAAGAGATCAAATATAATTTTCTATAACACATTATATCATTAAAGTAAGACTTTTAAAATTAAAACTTTATAATAGTTAACAATAACATGATATCAAATATAATTTTCTATAACAAAAAATGTATATTAAACAAATGAGGTCAAATTTAAATTTTAAAATAATTTTAAATAATATCCTTAAAATTAATGTAGCAAAATGAAACAAGGTTTTTTTTTTTTAAATCAGAGATTGTATAGATCAAAGATCGAGTTATAGAGCTTTGTGATGGTCGAAAAATATAGAATAACTTTATAGATATCAGATGACGAACATGTTCTGGACTGGGTCAACACTTGGCCCATATTTAGACAAGTCCAATCCAGTGTGTTCAAATGGCTCAAAGACAAACTTACTCACAACTATTGGAAATTTTCCCCACATACGCTAGGATAACGTGGCCAACCGCCATATAACCACCATCATGTCCTCCGAATAATGGGTCAACTCTATATATATATATATATATGCAGTAAGTCATGGAATTACCCAGACTTATTTTATATAATGGTATTGTATTGAACAAAAGAAATTCAAGAACGTTTCCTGGATTTTGTATTGAATACTGGTAGTTTATTTAACGTTCAACATCCGCAGGTATACCTGCGGAATTTGCTGCGAAATTATTTTCTGCAGAAAAATTTATTTTATTCAATGAATCCATAGCTAATTTTGCAAGTTTTGCTGCGGATTTTTTTCCGCAGGAAAATCTTATATTTCTAGTAGTGAAAACTTTATTTCTAATTAATCAAAAAAGAAGAATTAACTATAATTAATTTATAATTAAAGAATCTATAAAAATCTAAATGGATGAATTAGAAAAATTCTAAAGAGGGCCATTTGATTGTGATAAGATGGCTATGGCTATGGCTATGATTGTGTGTGACTATAATAAGGTCATGGAATAAGCTACACGAGATAGGTTGTTATAATTTAAACCAACAACTAATTAAAAACTAACATATGGAAATATAGCTACAATTAAAAAAAAGAAGAAAAAGAAAGAGAAGGGATTGAAAGTTATATCGTGAAAACAGAAGCGAAAAGTGTTTTTTCACAAGCGATTCCTTCATCTTGCGGCGTAACCCCAAACCATTCGTGATTCAAGATTCATGCAAAATACCAACCGGCAATCATTCAGACTCAGGTTCAGGGATTGATTTTGGACTGTGATTCAAATTCAGCTCAGTTTAGACTAGTTTTGTTTTTGGATTCAACTTTGTTCAGGTTCGATTTATGTTTCGTGCAGGTTCGAAGCCCTAACTATGAACCCTAAGTTTATAAATCCAAATTAAGTAATGATAGAGTGTTGAATCCAACAGCTAGCATAGGGTTTCTACTCAGTGCATCACACACAAAAACGTAGTAACAAGAATTTGAAGTTCTCATAGCGTCGAAATTCCCAAGTTTTATGTTGCCTCCAATTATATTTCAAAAAATTTCAAAAACACAAATCATTTAACTTGGATGAATCACTAAGTCAAGGCTCAAAAATAAGACTCTTGAGTAAAAATATTGAATTCTCGAGAAAATCTTTTTTTTCCCTCGTGACTAAAACCTCATAGTGACCATATTCTATGAACCAGTAGCATTAATTTCATTTTCCATTTTTCTTCCTACCATTATTCATATCACAATCACTACTCTATCTGATTCATCAACCTTCGATTCCCGCTTAATCAAAAAAGCGCGATGATGAATCGCTTAAAGGATGGTTGGCGCTACATATCCAAATCCAATATCAAGAAGCTTCTCGATTTTCATTCTCACTCAAACGCTGTTCATAACCACCGATTTGGAACCGAAGTGGATCATCAATTAAGCAGGGACTTCTTCGTCAAACTTTGGGTTTCTGATACCAGAATGCGAAACCCTAGAGGTAAGAAATTGATCAAATCTCGAGGTATTGATCTTGATCCTAGATGGTTTTCTGCTGGCACCACTAAACCTAAACGGTTCTTGAAGCAACCTCCTATAAGCCAATCTGTTTCTGTATTCTCACATCCGGAATCTCCAGAAGAGGTGAAATTTGTGCTTTTCTTTTATTTCTTTTGTGGAATTTTATCTTAGAGTTTAGTAATGTTAGGTAAGATTAGAGATTAATTGTAGCATGATTATGATGCTAGATTAGAGGCTTATCTTGGTGTTAGGTAGGGTTTAGGCTGTGATTAGAGTCTTTGTTTTAAATTTAACACTGGGATTTCGGCGGCTTTCAACTTCTTGATCTTGTTAGGCCAAGGTAGCACCTCTGCTTGCCAGGTCCAACTTGCTAATTACCAGAGATATCGAATGGGCGAATCTTGTGTTGGGATTTGAACAGGTGACCCTCTTTAGTTATATATTTGTCACAAAAGTAACTTCTTTATTCTTGTTAACTTATCATTTTCATTTCATGTGATGGATAATTTATTATTCCTGGCTTCATGTCTAGTTTGGTGACTTTGTTTGGTTGTATTGTAGGAAAATCGTTATGCCATTGTAGATACTTGCTACCCACAGTCGGTCAGTGATAGTACTCATCTCCTGCTCACTACTCAGTAATACCGCTACTTATAGTTTCCTTGCATAACTCATAGTAATGATGGTTGATATTGTTTGCTTCATGTTATGATTCAGCCTGTAGGTTTAATTCGTGAACAGAGCAACGCATTACCAGACAGGTATTTAGTTCAATAATTTAACTTTCACTCCATTTGATTGCTTATTCCATACAATTTTTCATTTATGTTCCTCATGGGAATAAGTTAATGATTATGTTGTCCATTTCCCCATCATTTTATTTCAACAAGAACTTAGACGCTTGCATATTTGCATATTGTCCATGTATTATTCATTTTGTATCACTCCTCCAAAGATGTAGACTGTTCTTTTTCCTAGAAGAGTATGCAATAGCTAATACTTTAAAAGTCGAGGGACACACTTAGTTTAACATCTTAAAGGAAAAGAGACAACGTGAATATGGATACAATATTTTTTTCAACTAATCATTTGATAATTTATCGATCAATAGTCAATATTAAGGCCCTCATTGGTAGTGTGTCATAAGGATTCAGAAAAGGCAATAAAAAAGTTGTACAAAATTTTCCCAAGATAATGGTTAGTATGTCAATTGTACTATTGTAGGAATATGTATTATGTTATGAGTATGCTTAAATGACATTTGCTGATTACCTTCCCGTCTAGATCTTATGTCACTCCCCAATTAAGATTTAACTAGCAATGTGATTCATTATTAAATTATTTACTTCTATAGATTATATGGAAGGATAGTTAAATTTAGTATAAGTTTATAACGGCAAACATCACTAACCTTCCTTGAGGTCTTAAGAATAAAAAAATAGCCCCTCTTCACCAACCTCCCTTAACACAATTTCTTTCATCTCATTCTCATGACTTCTCCCCACTTTCACTCACGCTTTCATCTGAACTGAAGCACATTTACCACCTTGCAGATCTAATTTTTCAAAATCAACTCTGTTGTTTTGGAGTTTTTGTGCCTTTTGCATGAGGTTAAACTCAAATATCAACCCCATAAAACAGTTATTAACACCCGCTTTAAGTTTTGACACGGATGATTGCCTAATAATCATGTACAATGGAAATATTTTTTTAATTATCTAGGTTTTGGGTTATCACAGGGTCATCTTATTTTCTAACTTTTACATGGGTGTCACATACTTACTGTCTATTAGTAATCCCTCTTATATCCATTCTAAAAAAATATCTTCCACCTAGGTGGCATGTGGCAGAATTTCTCACATCTATTTCCTGCCATTTTTCCTCGCATCCATGCAATCTCGCATGGGATCTTAGGCAGTTTTTTTATAAAGAGGGAAAGAAAATTAAAGTGGGATAATAACAGCTTTTATAAAGAGGGAAAGAAAATTAAAGTGGGATCTTAGGCAGTTTTTATAAAGATTTGGGCACTTTGTACAATGACCATGGCCTGGTGTAAGTTATTCTGTGGTGATTTCAATAATGGGTTCTCGACTTATATATTTTGGTTTGCAAATCTTTATTTGATCTTTTTCCTTTTTTTCTGTACTATTCATCTTTGTATTATGAATTTTAAAATTTTATTTCATTCCATTTCATCATTTGTTGGTTCAGTTACTTCGTCTAAGGAGGCCTTTTGTTGCACACATAACTGATGCTATGGGGAATGAGCTCTTTAGGGTGAGAAAAATATATTTTCTGTACTGCTTTTTTAGTGCTCAGAAATTTATCATATTCACACTAGTGTCTTAAGTAGAATATTTGTCTTTAATTAATTTCTCGTTTAGCTTGAGCTAAGAATATTCTTTTCTGTTGTTAGGTCCGTAGACCCTTCTGGTGGATAACAAGCTCAATTTATGCAGAAATTGACGGTAAGGTATGTTAACTACTGGACACTGTTGCTGCATCATTAAGTTATTTATGAGCAGTTTGGCTGATAATTATTCAAATCCTCTCTTCAGGAAATTGGAGTAGTTCACAGGAGGTGGCATCTCTGGAGGAGACTCTATGATTTGTACCTTGGGTAATATCAAAGTAACATGTTTTGAGTTGTAGCTATTTTAATTAATTATAGATATAATATGTTATAACTATAGAGACTAAAACGAAAATACAAGTATGTTATAGGAACTGAAACAAAAAAGTAAGAAAAAAATGAAAATAAAAGAGTCAACTAGAAACCAAAAAAGGCCTGGAGATGAAAATGAAAAAAATGAATATATTACAGTGAACAAAAACATATTTAAGCTATTAATTGCAAAAATCATAACATACTCTGTTGCCCTTTTTTGTCCTAGAACTAAATATTTAATTTGGAATTTTTGTTTGTGTTCAAACCAAGACATTATGGTGTTATCTTTGCCACATTAAAACTGTTATAGTTGTGCGATAATTACTCTCTGTAAAAAGCTTAAATAAGTTTTGCATGTCGCATTAAATAAGTCTCATAGAAGAAGATTTGCAGGAATAAGCAATTTGCGGTGGTTGAGAATCCTGGCTTGTGGAATTGGACATTCACCTTGAAAGATATTGATGGTGAGGTACTTGCTCAAGTAGATCGAGATTGGAGGGGCTTTGGCTTTGAGGTTGAATTTCGCATTCACTTTTCTTTTTTTTGCATAAAGAACTATTGTTATGGTTTTCTTTGTTCAACATACTTGCTTTTGATGTTCATTGTTATTCCCTTTTGCCATGGTTATTTTTTTTCTAAACATATTACAAAAAAATTCTTTTTCTATATTTGTATTGCATTATCGGAATTTCCATTAGTTTTGTTCTACAAAATTAATCCAAACTTGTTAACTTTATCAAATGAACTAGTTATTAAAAGTGTGTAGATTAAGTACTCTTAATACTTAAATGCCTTCTGGGGGATTGGTCTAATCAATTGTTTTAATTAAGATTCGAGGTTCGGTTTACATTGTTTCAGATAGGTCTTTACCACTGCTCTTAAGATACGGGGGTAAAAAGAGAGACATTGTAGTCATTCAACCCGCCTTGTTACATTGTTTCAGATAGGTCTTTACCACTGCTCTTAAACTATTACATTTCATTTTGTTATGTCTGTACAGTTAGTCCCATTCAACCCGCCTTGTAGCATATTTGGATGAGTGATGGTAGCATCTGGAATTACATTTGGAAATGTAAATATTTATTTGATGTTGTGAATGTTTGGTAAATTGTTTGCATTTAAGCCATGTTTTGTTACCATAACACAAGCTACAAAATGTCACTGTCACAGTGAAGAAAAATCAACATAATTTAAGATTATATATTTATTTATTACTTTAAATGTACTTAACCATCTCTGGATAATTTTACATCTAAAACTGATTTTTATCAATACTGTCCAAACAATATTCATAGTTTAAAAATACTTTTCAAACATGAATCCACATATTCAAAAACGCTTTTGACTAAAATCAATTTCACAAAATTAAGTTCATTCAAAATCAACTTTACAAACTCCAATACTAGTACTAACTTAAACAACTCTGATTAGTTATAGCATCCAGGAGTTAGGGTTTGTTTTGACACATGATTAGTTCGTATGTTTCTTAAACAAGTTCTCCCGCCATATTTCCCGGCTATGAAGTAAAGATAGCCCCTCTATTAGCTGGTGTACCAGATATTCCCGCCTCTTGTTTTTTCTTATTTCTTTAGTGCTACAACTTTAACTGTGTCTCCTATCATATTGCAGTGCTACTTGTCTAACTGTTGTCGCTGAGTCATTTTACTGATCTGAACCGAAGGATTTCATGTTCAATTATTCAGACATTTTATCTTGTGTATTGAAGTTCAGGCTTCTTGATATGTGCAGATTCTGACTGACGCTGGTCAATATGTGATTCGATTTGGAGGCTCTGATCGCAACTCCAAGATTGGTCTTGCTAATGCGGTTAGAATCCCCTATCTTTTTGGAAGAACACAAACTCCATTTTTCTTAACTAATTGATAGGTCATTCTTTCTGCAGATTCAAGACCCTGATGTCGGACGCCCACTGACCTCGCTGAGAGAGCCGTTGCAGTAGCTCTTGCAATATCACTAGATAATGACTACTTCTCAAGACATGGAGGCTGGTAAGTCATTTGGATCTTTAGCCTGACAGTGTTTTATGTAAATAGTCTTGAGAAACTTTTGACCTAGGACTTCATGTACATTCTCTGTCTCCTACATTTTAATCCAATTCTCTTGTTCTGACTGGCCAATAGTCAGAAAACTGGAAATAGTATTGATCTTTGTTTTTTCCCTAATTTTTTTTGGGTTGCTAGGGATTACCCTTCTTTGACGTCAAGTAGTAAATTTGATTTGACAAACAGTATCATCTGGTTATCTGTTGGCATTATAATCCCTGAGGCCCAATCTTTACCATGTAGTTTTTAAATTTGTGTTCCAAGCTAACACCAAAGATGACTCCATACATGATATAGGTGGTGTACTTGGTGCTGGGTCTATTCATTCATGTAACATTCTTACTCATCTATTCATTCATGTAACATTCTTACTCATCTTATAGGATTTGAATGACTTTTAGGAGGGGAAGTCAGCATGACTCTCTCTATCTCTCTTATATCATTCTTACTCATCTATTTTCCCTCCAATTTTTTATCTTCTCTCTATTAAAAAGATAACTAAGAGTGTGTTTGTTTCATGGATTAAATTTCTAATCTCAAAAATGTTATTCATAGAAATGTTAGGCTGTGTTTGTTTCAAGTCATTAAATTACATTTTTTGAAATTATATTTCTTAGATTCATATTCTTTAGAATAATATTCCAACTTTTATGTTTTGATAAAAAGAAAATTTCTAAGAATGGTTACAAATTTATTTAATTTAAAAATTATAAAAAATAAAAATAGTAATAACTTGTGAGTAGAAGTGGAAGTTAGTGTAGTTGGATTTATTCTCATGTGAATGTTGGATTCTCACCCTTAGACCATGAGAATAAAAATAGAAAAATATGCAAATAAGATTCTTGGAAATAAAATATGTCTTGGAATAATTTTTTTAAACTTGAATCAAACACGAGAATGTTGCATTCTCATAACTATATTCCTTGAAATATTTTTTATAATCTTAAAACAAACACACTCTTACTATAGAGAATATAATTCCCATCAATTTATTTGGCAAGTTGTTTAGGTTCCTAGAAATATTTTAAAATTTTATTTTACTTACAATTAAAAAAATTACAAAAATAAATACAAAAATGTTAAATATATATTTTACTTATAATTAAAAATTACAAAAATAAATACAAAAATGTTAAATATATAAGTGGGTAGTTTCTTTCAACAAAAAAAAGTGGACAGTTATAATTGCTTACTTTTTATTTCTATGGAAATTAAAGATTTTCATCTGTTGACATGAGAATAAATTCTTAAAATTTCATAAATAATATATATTTTAAAGAATAAATAATATCTAGAAATAATTTTTTAAAACTCCAAACAAACATGAGAATATGAAATTTCCAACCTCACAGTGTAAATCCATCCAACAAGCACCCCATAAAATTACAAAAGTTATAGAAAACCAAAATCATCTAATTCATTCTCTAAAATTTGAATCTAGATAAATAAAAAAGTGGCATGGCAAATATGAATAATATTTGAATAATTTGACCTTTTTTATTTTAATAGATTGTAGCTAAGTCTGAAACGTAGATCTAGATTGCTAAAGAAAATGCATAAAATTGCTAAAGCAAAGAACAATACTAACTGCACCTCTTTAATAATAAAAAAATAAAAAGCAGCAACTAATCTTTTTCTTTCACTAATGGACTTAATGGACTTCTTTTTAATCTTATTTTTTTAATCTTATTAATACTCTAAGACACAATAAGAACTTCGTCCAGCCAAATTGTCGAGTCCTTAGTGTAGTATAACAGTTGAATATTGTCGATGTGTAGTTCCTTAGTACACAACATGTGTGTGAAACATTGTCTTTACTTGCTTGCTTTTCTATTCATTTGTTTAATATACATTTTTTGTTACAGAAAATTATATTTGATATCATGTTATTGTTAACTATTATAAAGTTTTAATTTTAAAAGTCTTACTTTAATGATATAATGTGTTATAGAAAATTATATTTGATCTCTTTGTTAAAATATCAATTATATCTTATTTAATTTATCTCTAAATCATTTTATTTAATTTTACATTTTAGTAGAAAGAAAATTTAATTCTGGTGAAAGGTTATAAGAGTGGAATTTCAGAATGAAAAACAGCATAATTCTGATACTACGAAGCAGAAACCGGTTTCTAGCTTTAGAGAACCCGATTTCTTATAAACATAGTAAACTTATTCGTTGATAATAGGTTATTAAGGGCAAAAAATGAATAAAAGGATGTTTTTTAATGAAGAATAAAAGGACTATTGTAACTATCAACCAACCAACAATAAGTAAATGAACACGTCAAAAGTTAGGATTCTTGGCTTTAGGTATAACCGTTTTCAAAAGACATCATCCATTTCAGAACAGAAAATCTAACATAACTGCAGAAGAGAAGAATCATATACTTAAGTCTCAAAACATGCTTGGAACCTAACATAGACATAGCTTCTAACCTGACATGTGTTGGGATTTAAAATTAGATAAAATGCTGTGTAAACTCTCAAATAATTCCTTAATTCCAACCAACAAGTAATAGTTTTAACATCTCTATAAACAGTAATGCAAATTCATTGACTAGGCATTTTAGCAAAAGCCTGCCGACATTTTGACATTTCTGCTCATTTCACTACAATCAAACTTAATTCATGCCTACACAAAAACAATAAAACTCAACCCTATAAAACCGGCAAAACCGGCTTCTAAGGTACAAGATGTCATTCTATATAAAGTCTTGGTGTGTGGATAAAAACAGTAGGCGGCCCATGGTCCGATCGGTAGGATCAGATCCAATCCAACGCCATACTATAGTAGTATGTGGGTTGAGCCTAACTCGTCCTATAAAACCGACTTCTAAGGTGATGGGTGTCACTCTATATAAAGTTTTTGAAACTCCACCCCTAACCAGTGTGAGACTTGAGATCTTCCCAATAATTAAAAGCTATTAAGTGTTAGAAAACAAAAGATGTAAACTAATAAGTAGAAGGATAAGTATTGAATTACTTAGGTTTCTCTAGGCCAGTCAATCATTTCAGATATTATATCAACTTTCCTTTTGTAATCAAATTGGACATAATGGAAATTATTTTTGATATGTTTACTTTCTTTCTTGCTCTCCAATCCGACATGTATATAAGTTTAAAATTTGTTCTAATCCCATAATTCCTAAGAATATGTGACATCAAACCTCTTTCAAATTCAAAAAGAATACATGTTGAATAAAACAATCATATTTTCCAACACCAAAATCAATGGTTCTCTTGGATCAATTAATTATAGAAAAATACAAAACAAGTGATTTAGGCCAGAAGTGTGACTTAAACCCGAAAAGGTTCCAAGTTGCAAATAAGCAAATTTCAAAAATACAATCAAACTCAATTCATCCAACTAGAGAACCATTTTTCTAAAATTTGAATTGTAACCTACAAACATGTCAGAATACTGCAACGAGAATGACATTAAGAAACATAATATGGCTGGTTTTGACAGCACCACCAAAATGTATATATATCCATCATAACTTAACCAAGCACAAGATGCTAGCATTCTCCCTAATTTAGCTTTAACAGCTTAGACGTTTCCTTAAAGCGATTCACAAACCTTCGCTGGAACTGCTCATCAGTCATATTAAACGGTGTAGCTAAACAAGCACCCTCCTTTATCAAACCTTTGGAAAGAAGATACTTGATAATCAAAGCCCTTGGAGTAAGCCTTTTCTATACTATACCCAAAAGCGTCGGTGCAGCCAAGGGCACAGAAGGATCCCATCCACACTCATCGACCCAAAACTCATCACGGCATTGAGTTTCTCCGCGACCTAAGCATAAAGTTGGGTTGCCTCTTAAATGCATTAAAAATATGCATCTTCAGAGCAACCCCATTTCTTCAAAGCATCAATTTTGGCATCCCATTGGGATTTAGGGATAGCCCTTTTAGCCAATAATGCTACACCAAAACTGACTTTAGAAGGGTCAAACCCTAATTCCTTAATTTCCTCCACAGCTTTTCTCAAATCAGTAGAACAAATTATAGAAGGTCTAGTCCTAAGGAAATGGTAAATACAAGAAGGGGTTACCCCAAAATCAATTAAAAATTGAATATTTGGTTTCATGCGACCATCACTGATCGAAGTGGGACAAACAATGATTGAATCAATAGCTTTTGATCAGAGGGACAGAAGCTTCTTACCAATTCAAAAGCAGGGATAATGTGTTTCTCAAGGCTTACACGGAGGAAGCGGGGGCTTCTGATGATGGTGGCGACCACGTCGGTTGGAGAAACGCCTTTGGAGGATAAAAATTGAAACTTTGGCAAAAGGGATTTGATGGGGTTTGAGACTAGAAGCTCAGGATCCTTGAGGATGATGGTTTGAATGTGGTGAGTGAAGAAACCGTGGGTTTTGAAGAAGGTGAGGACGGAATCGGGTTTTTCGGGGGTGGTGAAATTGATGCGTTTGGATGCTTTGAGAGCGTCTTGTGGAGATAAACCGCAGTTGTTGGTGAGGTAGGATATGGTGAAGGATTGTTGAGATGAATCTGAGGTTGTGGAGAAGGAATTGAGAGACTGGAGAAGGTGACATTTTGGGGTTTGGGAATGGAGAAGACCTCTGAGGCGAGGATAGAGGAACATCGATTTTTTTGTTGAACCTTGTTGATGATGGATAATTAAAGAGACTTTACCTACAATTTTTTAGGATACTTCTTATTATTTTTTAATAAAAATATGATAATCCTATTTAATTTTTTTTTTTATATTACAAATTGTATATGTGTAAGAAGAAATTATATATTTGTTATATTTTTATTAAAAAAATAATAAAAATTATATTTAAATTTTTTCGTTTTAGATAGGATTTTTTTTAACTCAATTTTTTTACTTAATTAAACTTTTTTTTAAAGAAAAAAATCAATTCAATTTTCAGGCTAATTCAAGGGATTAATTCTACTGTTCACATGGATGCCGATTAAAATTAGAGCAAAACTCTGCATAAAAGGTCCAACAAATAAATTATTTGCATTTAGTAGAGTTCGAACCTCAAAACTCAAACCTTAACCACTAGGTCCTTCCTTAGTAAAAAAAAATCTAACTTGTTAGATTTTGGTTAATCTTCTCAATAGGGATGGAGGCAACCTTAACCACTAGGTCCTTCCTTGAGTAATAAAAAAAAATCTAACTTGTTAGATTTGGGTTAATCTTCTCAATAGGGATGGAGGCAAGAGTACACACTCTAGACTAGATTTAGTCCATTTTCATTTATTGCAATAAAGACTAATGGATCAAAATGACTCCAAAACTCTCGACCATATGAACAAACCTGATTTGAGCACCCTCAAATCCTTTCAATTTGCATTCACACTTTGAATCATCATGGCCCTAGTGGCGTCAGTGTTTTTATATCAAATTGGACTTAATAATAAAATTCTCACACGCATTAATTGAAAATGGAGAGAGAATGATTTTAAATTCATTAATTTTATTTTTTAAAACTGATATAATGAACATAACATCTATGCCTTTATATAGGCACTGTATTACATAAATTTAGTGGCTAAGAAATCTAAAAAACTTAATAGTTAAGGGACTAAGTGAATACGAAAATTTGACGTGGGGATGTATTGATCTTTCTTAATATTTAAGCTTATCTAGTAGTTACTTTAATATATTATCTATCTTCTAAAATTTTCTAGTAGTTATTTATTTAATAAATTCATTTTCTCAATAATTCTTTGAACCACTTGATTTAATTAGACAACATTGCCTCCCTTAAATCAAGTTTGTAACATTCCAAACATTTTCTTTAATTTGCAAAACAACTCAATTTTTAATGATTTTGTAAAAATATATGGAATTTGTTTTTTAGTGGGACAATACTCAATCACCGCTTCTTTTTCAGTTATCAACTCTCTTATCTTGTGAAATCGAATATCAATATACTTGGACCGTCCATGGAAAATAGGATTCTTATTCAATGCAAAATCGCTGACTTGTTAACACAATATATATTTGTAGGATTTTCCTGATTCTGATATATCATTTCCAAAATTCTTCTGATCCACACTATTTGAGTAACACAACTGATTGCTGCAATATATGCTACTTCAGCGGTAGAAATTGCAACCAGTGGTTGTTTCCTTGAAGACCACGAAATAACACCTGTGCCCAAATGAAATGCGTACCCTAAATTACTTTTTCTTGTTTTTATATCTTCAGCCCGATCACTATTCATGTATCCAACAAGCTCCACATCATAATTACTAGCATAAAAAATACCTCCAGTCAGTATACCTTTGATAAAACTAAGAATCCTTTTTGCTCCTTGTAAATGACTAACTCGTGGATCTTTCTTGAATCTGCTAAGCAAACCAACTCCATATACTATATCTGATCTTGTCGCAGTCAAATATTTCAAGCTTCCGATCAAACTTTTATAATAGGTTGAGTCAACCCTTTTGCTGTCATTTTCTCTTGTCAGCTTCAACTTTTCTTCAACGGGTGTGTAAATTGGATTTGAATGCTCCATCTTGAACTTCTTCAGAATATCACCTACATACTTCTTTTCTGAAATGAAAATTCCATCATTTAGTTGAACGACCTCGATGCCAAGGAAATAAGACATTAATCCCATATTAGTCATTTCAAACTATCTAATCATAGCTCCCTGAATTTCACCATCATCTATGAATTATTTCCAGTGAAAATCAAATCATCAACATATAGGCACACAATAAGGACATCTTCAGGATCAATGTATTTGATATATAAAGTGTGCTCATAAGGACATCTATGAAAACCATTCTGCATAAAATAAGAATCAATCTTGTTATACCAAGCTCTTGGCGCCTGATTCAAGCCATATAATGCTTTCTTCAATCGATGGACTTTATCTTCCTTTCCTTGGACTACATATCCTGAAGGCTACTCAATGTACACTTCTTCTTCAAGATTACCGTTAAGAATTGCAGGCATAACATCCATTTGATGTATTTTCAAACTATTTTGAGTTGATGTCAAAATAAACATTCTAATTGTATATAACCTTGCAACACGAGCAGATACCTCAAAGTAATCAATAACTGGTTTTTGTTTATATCCTTTTGCCACGAACCTTGCTTTATAGCGATCAATCTCACCACTGGGTTTGTACTTTATCTTGTAGACCCACTTCACTCCAATAGCTTTCTTGTCTACCGGCAACTTTGTCAGCTCCCATGTTTGATTTTTCTCAATTGCATTGATTTCTTCATTCATGGATCTTCTCCAATTTTCATCATTTGTTGCTTCTTCAAAATTTAGCGGCTCACAGTTTGCAAATAAATCAAAGTTGATAATCTCTTCATCAGATGACTCATTATTATTACCCAAAACACAATCTTGTAGACTGGCTGGTAATTCACATCATGTGTTGGTTGTTGTCTGCTGGATGTTTCTGGCTCATCAGGTGTTGGATTATATTCAACCTCCTCTTCATAATTATTTGAAGTCACTATTAGATTCTTTTGTGACTTTGAGGACCAATCCCACATTCCTCTTTCATCAAAAGTCACATCTCGACTGATAATCACTTTTTGTGTCTCTAGATTGTAGAGCTTATAAGCCTTTGAGTTTGAACTGTAACCAACAAAGATATATCTTTCTCCTTTGTCATCTAACTTTATCAATTAATCGGTACATGAGCGTGCAAGACATCCAAAACTCTAAGGTGTCGATGGAGGTCTTCTTCCACTCCAAGCTCCTTCTGGAGTTTTTCTTGAACACTTTTTGTTGGACACCTATTCAAAACATAAACTGCAGTAGAAACGACTTCTGCCCAAAATTCCTTAGGCATTTGTTTGGCCTTTAACATGACCTCACCATATCCATGATTGTTTTATTCTTTCTTTCAGCAACTCCATTATGCTGAGGTGTGTATCTTATTGTTAGTTGATGCTCAATTCCATGTTGCTCAAAGAAACTTGTACCAGTGAGGTATTCTTGGCCTTTGTCTGTTCTTTTCTACAACCACCTTGTTTTTCTACAAATGCCTTAAACATCTTAAAGGCATCACATGCTTCTGATTTTTGTTTCAAGAAATATACCCAAGTTTTTCTAGTGAAATCATCAATAAAAGTAATAAAGTACTTACAACCACCGGGTGTTTCTATTTCTACTGAACGCAAGTCTGGATGAATTATATGTGGTATCTTCTTCGTTCTCTAAGACATTCCAGTTGGAAATGAATTTCTATGCTTATTTCCAATCTAACAAGTCTCACATACTCCATTTGGAATATTCACAACAGGAAATCTAGAAACATATTCTTTTCTCGACAAGTAATTCAAGCCAGAAAAACGAAAGTGACCAAATCTCAAGCAAGGAAATTTTTCATGTTGAACTTTCAAAGGGAACAGGCGATTTAGTGTCATTTTTACCTTTGTGATAAATCTGTCATTTTTATCAATCAACATGCAAAAACCATTGTGAATCTGCATGTTGTGACCTTCCTTCGACAGTTGTCCCATACTCAATAGATTGTGATGAAGACCATGAGCATAAAAAACATCACCAATAAAATTTAGCGATCCATCTTTCAACTTGGTAGAAATTTGGCCTTTTCCAGAAATTGGAATTTTTGCATTGTTTCCAAACTTCACGGAAGATTTTACCGCTTCATAGAGATGAAAATAATACCTTTTCCCGCATAATGGATTACTACATCCAAGATCCGGATACCAAATATTTCAAAGTACTCACCGTGTTTTGATACGAACTTTCGCAATATTTACCTATTACTTGTATCCGCAATCGCTTGCTGTCCAAACTTTCCACAATGATAACAATTATAATTCGTCATTTCTTGGTCAGTAGTTACTTCTTCCTCTACTATGATATGTAGATCCAAAACTATGAACACCTCTTCCTTGTTGGTTGGATTGAAACCATTGAAATTGTTGTCTTTCCATTGGTTAAACTTGTAAGTTCGATTTCACCTAAGAGAGGTGAATTAGGCTCTTAAAATTTTATCGGTTGTTATTGGTGTTTGGAATATTTTTTGGTTTATTATGATGTTATGAAAATAGTAAAGTGTAGAAAAATAAATGGACACAAGAGATTTTATCTTGGTTTCCTTCACAATTTGAAGGTACGTCCAGTCCCCTTACAACATGTAAGAGTTTTCACTATAGTTAGAATGATTGTACAACCTATTCACACTAATGGTGATGCTTACTATCTAGCCTATGTGAAGATAAAAGGCTCTAAAAACCTTTATGATCTAAAAACTAAATGCAAGAAGAACAATCCTCTTCAATGCATACAATTGCTTCCAACAATCCTGGACAACAATGTTACAATAAGTAACTTTGATTTTTGATAAGAGTTTAAATAGTGTAGAACAATATATCAATAACTTGATTGATCTTCTTCTTCAAGCATACAAATTTATCAATGATGGACTACAAGCGTTCAACAAATGATATGAAATTTATCTAAATTTTCAATGAAAACTAAGTGCAGGAAATTTCACTAAAAATGATGGTTTTGAAAAACACTTGAATTTTGAAAGATGAGATATTTTAGAGATTATGAAGTTGTAGATGAAAAAGGTAATTGAAATTTGAAAATAATATAGTTTATATAGTCTCTATACACCCTTACAAAAGTCTATAACTCATTGAAAAGATGTCATGTTTCAAAACCAAGACCACAAGAAATTTCTGTTGAAAAACAAAGTATTTTCTGACACTGGTTTAGTGGTAACTGGTTCCCATATATGGGTACACGGGTTCTACTGTACAATGTTAAAAAAAATTCAAAAAACACATTGGGTAACTGGTTATCATATATGGGTAATCGGGTTCCCCAACTAAAAAGGTAGAAGCTGGCGTAGTGAAAGGGGTAATCGGACTCCCATATATGGGTAACCGGTTCCTAGCAGATAAAAGTAAAAAATTCCATTTGAAAAGAAGTTCAAGCCAGATTTTTGTGATCTAAATTATGTTTAAAAGTTATGGCGTGAATGAGACATTATATGAACACTTGTATGTACATAGAGAGGTTGAATGCATTATACCTTGACATTTGATTTATTCTTCAAGACTTGATCATTTAGATGACTTGAGCCATTCCATTTTGCAATCAATCTTATATGATAGTTTGTCTTCATCAAAACACTCTAGGAAGCTTATTTACCTTTGAACTTTTATCAATATCCATGTTTATTTGAACTTGATGCTTGTCTATGAGTGTTGAATTCACCTTTTTTTGTATGGATGTTGATTTCTTTGTTTCTTGAACCTCAACTATATGTTGTTGTATGAATTTTACCTTGCCTTAGAAAGTAGAGAGTATTCACATAATAATGTTGGTTGAATTCAAGTTGGGGAGGAATGTTTATGTGCTTATGTTGTGATTGATATGAGGTTGAGAAAAGAAAAGAAAAAAATTAGAAAAAGAAATAAAAAGAGAAAAGCTTTGAAAAGAAAACAAAAGAATATGAATAATGTTGTGTTAATAAGTGAGGTGTTTTGGTTTGACAATTTGTGATGAAGAAGAAGTTTGATTGAAATTATATTATTTGGAACTATGTGACTTGATCACTCCCTTGGGTTTAGACAAGTTTTTGTCTCGATTAGCTTTAGGACTTATCACTTGTTTGTTAACCAAGCTACATTACAACCTTGAAAGGACCTTATGATTCTTGCATTTGTATTTTCAATACGTTTTTGGGATGAATTCATAATTTAGTCTGTTGTTTGCAAGATTGTGAATGAGTGTTTTTTATCCCTCACCTCTGTGTGTTCTTCATCTACCGATGAATTTTTTCCAAGTGTGATTCATGATTGATCTTGTTTTATTTTAGAATGTTTTGCATGATTTTTGTGCTTAGGATTTGTTTCGTTTATATGTTATTGTTGTAGGATAGTGGTAAGTATGTATTTGTCGTGTACGTTTTTGTTTAAACCATACATTTGTTTTCCGTTTTAAAACTTGTTGATTCGTGACTATTTAATTATCATTCTTTGTTTCTTTGAGTTATATGACTTTGTTTGAGGACAAACAATGTGTCAAGTTAGGGAGAGTTGATAAGTGCCAAAGTGTAGTTATTTTGTATATATATTTTGTGGCACTTATCTGTTCTTGTTTGTTAATAATTGTTGAATAACCCCCATTTTGTTGTAAATGCGTTTTATTGTCTTTTGTGTACATAATTACTGTTTGATTAGTTTTAACGTATTTTTGTAGGTATTTGTGCGTGTTGGAGCATCAAGGAATAAAGTGTTGAGCGCGGTTGTCTGTGTTTAGTTTTATAACTTCATTTTTCTTCATTTTTAGGTTATGATTTTGGGGTGGATTTTGATCCCCATTTCTATCAAACTTTATTTTTGATAGTTTAGCTTAGAAAACAACATTAGGCTTTTCTTATGGATGATTGGAGGTGGATTGCTCTTTGATAGGTTCGACAAACCAAAGTGTAAATTAGTGATTTATCTCTTCTTCTATGTATTGCTCTATTTGTTGGGTATGTATGCACCGCTACTCATAACTCATGTATATTTTCGCCTTGCGTTGTATAAAGCTTGCTTACTAACTGTGTTAGTGATTATCTTAGGTTTTTATCTTGTGTTGGATTTGAGCTTTGCTAGACATAGATTGCTTAGATTCTTACCTAGGATGATTATCCAGTTTCGAATGCTAGAAATGGGTTTAGAGATGACATTTACTTAGAGTATATGAGTTTAATGTTGTTGTCTTGGTTGTTTCGAGGTAGAGATAGTCGTTATAAGTGACACGGTTTACTTATGTGTTATTGAGGTAGGCGGATATGGATATGATGCGGTTGAATTCTCAATTGGGTTAGAAATAGTTTGGGTTGTGAGAGGTATGTGATGACATACGAGTATCAAAGGTTGAGTATGACATGAACGGTAGATTTTAGTCCGGTAGTGTGCATCCGTTTGACAAGTTGTCTATCCTTTAATCTTTTGTTCATTTACTTTTGTCTTTTCTTTACAACTATTTAATCCCAAACTCATTAACGATAGAATTGTCGAACCACGAATCAATAACCAATCTCTGGACTCGATATGATATAACCTAAGCGTGATACTTGAACTGACTTTGTAGGATTTTGTATCCAAATGTGCGGATAGCAAGAGTCGCCACCGACTTTTATTTTTATCCAATTAGGGAAGGTAAAAGTAATAGAAAAAGACCTTCGTTAGATTCTGAGTTCGGGAGAATGGTTATGAAAAGGGAAGGTATTAGCACCCCTTTCTATCCGTAGTTATCTACGGGCTCTTAGTTGCTCTAGATCACCTTTTTAAAATTGCTTTCTGTGTGTTTGACAAAAATGCTTTGAGAAAAGGCATTTCGCTTTGACTTTGTAATGATTCATGTAGGAATGTATACAAAGTGTTCGGAAATGTTTTTGTTTTGAAAAGAATTTGAACTTCGAAAAAAAGTGTGTGGTGTGAAAAGCATTTGGTTTAGAGCAAGCAACTAAAAGACTTATTTACCCACCGTAATTGGTCGTTGACTTTACGTTCCTTTAGAATAGCGCCATTACCATTAGTTAGTAGGTAGCTCCATCGTTGGATGTAAGCGGGACATTCGGGACATCGGATGGTCATGAAGGCAACTTGTAGGAAGTATCCTAGCACATTCGAAGGACTATCATTATTTTCAGAGGACAATCGAGGGTCAAGATCATGTATTCGGAGGCGACATCGGGTCTATGATCTTTGTATCGGGGACTATGATGATTTGTTTTGAAGGCAACGGTGCTAGGATACCTCTACGCTCGAGGACATGATCATTTGAAATCGAGGCATCGAGAGAATTACCCTAAGGGGTGCATGTGTGAGAAGTGTGTCAAATTCGATATTTTATCTTGAAGATTAGTGTGAGCTATGTCCAATTATTATCTTGCCATACACGCCTAGTTACTAACAGTTTATAGGGTGCGGAAATTAAAATGCGGAATGTAAAGTGCGAAAGGTAAATGTCCTACGCTATTACAAGGCGTATACATAATTTAAAATGCGGAAAATAAAACCCTAAATTAAACTATTACATCCCATATACAATTACATTATTGAAAAATAAAATAAAATAAAAATGGAAGAACCATTCGAATCGGATTAACCGTGAAACGAACGAGAAATCTGAAAATATGATGAAAGCGAAATAAGAGAAAACGTTAGAAAAAATGCAATTTTTAATATGAGAAAATTATTACATGCTGGAAATAAGATAAATAAACTAAAATAATTTTTGGGATTTTTTAGATGCAATTTAATAATTTAAAATGAATTTACAATGATTTAAATGCAAAATTATAAATAAAAATAAATATGCATGCAAAATTGTATTTTTTAATTTATTAAATTAAATAAAGGTTTTCTGAAAATAAAATAAAAAGGAAAATAATTTTGATGATTTTAAATGCGAAATAAAATTATGAAATTAATTAAAATAGTATGAAAATATTAAAATAAGAAAATATAGAAAAAAATGAAAATAGTTAGAGTTTGTAAAGAAAAGTGAAACCAAAGGTGATTCGAACTGGTGTCCTTTGAGAGGATCTTTGAACAAAACGCTTAACCACTAGGACAAGTGGCTCTTGTGTTTTGAAAGTGAAAACAATGGCATATGAGCGATGACGTCCCGAAATATTCAAAACACAATACTAGTGGACCCTGTAATTCAAACGAATCGAAATCGCCCACGATGCTCGGGTCTTCACCGAGAGCCTGGCCATCTTCTCCGGAAGCTCGATTTGCTAACCCAAAATACGTAAATCGGAGAGGCTACCCCTAAATCGGGGTCCATGGTGGAACCCTAAAAGTTCCTCTAAATGCTCAAGCTCAACAGCTCAAACCCTAAACATGGTATCATGAGTTTGGACGTCCAACTTTGCTATTGCCCAGATCGTATATGGGATCTCATGAACACAAAAAGGCGTTAGAATCAATTGAAATAAGAACAATCAAATGCAAAATCAAGAAATATTGAATATGTATGTATGTACAGGGCTCGATTCAGCTTGCTTTAACACATGGCAAGAGTGTATACTTACTCAAACTTACCTCCTGAAGACAATGGAGTGGTTCTTGAGGGCTGAAAAGGGCTGCTTTTTGGAATTCGATTTTTCAAGTTTCTTGAAAAATTTTGCAAGAGTTTGGGTGGTTTTTAGGATTAGGGTTTCGTCCTTTGTGCTGGCTGCAATGCTTGGTATTTATAGAGGGTTTTGGAAGAGAAAAAACAAGGAAAAAAGATTGGAGATTGAATGTGCATTGAATTCTTTCCAAATAAAATCAAATTTTGAAGAAAATTTGATTTTCCCATCAATGTGTGATCATGCACGAAATTGGCAAGTGTATTGGGCTTTCTTGGACATTAAGAGAGATATAAATCCAACTTATTTGAAAAAATAACCTTATTTTCATATTTTATGTAATTTAATTTGGAATTAAATGGTTTAAAATCCAAAATAAAATCAATAAAATAGAAAATTGCCATGGCCAAGCATTTATGGGTCAAAAATATTGTCATGAACAAGTTTGGATCAAAAGATTATAGGCCCATTTGGAAAATTTTGCAATTTGACCAAAATGTCCTTTTGCAATCAAAATCGCCCAACTTCTGAATGGTGTATCTTGCTCAATTTTCCACATTTTTGAGTGTTCTTGGACTTTTTGGAAAGCTCTAAGAGTCCTCTAACCAACCTTTTGGTCTCATCTCAATTGGAGTTACCATGCTCAATATATCTTCAAAACAAAAAGTTGACTTTTTGTTGACTTTGAAAATGACCAGAATGTTTGAGCCATACCTCTCAAATGAAGCATTTTTGGACATTCTTGTGAAACATGAAGTTGTAGAGAATTGAATTTCCTTCAAAACAAGAGGTGGTGGAAAATTTCGAGAAAGTATGAGAAAGTTATGATCACCAAAGTTCAATTGACTTTTCACCTAGAAACCCTAATTTAGAAAGTTTGACTTTTGAGCAAATCTTGAGTTTTCTGGATGAATCATGATCAACCCTTGATCAAATGATGAATGTAACTTCAAAATGAGGATGTTGACCAAAAATTATGAAGTTTGACTGTATGTTGACCACAGTTGACTTTTTGTCCAATACAACTGATTTTCAACCATCTGAGCAATTGTCTGAGGAAACCTGACTTGTGAGGCTTGAAACTTGACATGGAGAATCTTTGAAGCATATGAGGAGGCATGATGAACATTGGAGATGTTGGAAGTTCATCTTGACTTGAGAGATACCAAACCCTAGTTTGGGTTGATTGTCTAGGAGAGAGTTTGTCTGATCAACTCTTGAGGAATCCTTGAGTATAGATATATGAAATCTCTTGAGTAGATGGAGGGCAAATTTTGGGTATGACAGCTGCCCCTGCTCAATCTTCTTGTACCGAAGGGTTAGATTGACACGCTTGTCTTTCGTGACCTGAGGTAGAAGATGATTGAACACCGAGTACACCAAAATTTGCACCCGGTGGATGATGGGAATGGGCTGATGCCATTTGGATACTTACTTGGAGGATGAGTCGACGCTAGACTCGAGAATGTTGATAGGAGAATTGACGGAGATGGGCTTAGGATGCCATCCGGAAAGATCGACCGGAGTGAGCCGCTCACAGCTCGTAGACGCCCTGAATGGAGAGGAGATGGGCTTAAGATGCCATCTGTAGGAGTCATACGCTAGACTTCGTGTTCATTTTTGAATGAAGTTATTGGTTTGTATTGATTTTTAACCATATATGCAGATTCGAAAGTGGAGAAACGTTGATAAATGGTCTGAGATGGGCTTAAGATGCCATCCAAGGCAATCGAGTCGTATGCTAGACTCAGTCGTTGCTGATAATAAGGAATCGTAATAAATCTTCGTGGATTACTCGGGGGAATAGTTGGCAAAATGTGGATAGCTTCCCGTCAGGCATCGGTGTTGATCCATTGCTCATATCGGAGGATAACCGAGGTGGTCTTTCGGATAGTTTTCCGTCGATTCGGGCTTAATCCCGACCCGTCGGAGGACAACAGGCGGTCTTCAGATAGTTTTCCGTCGGTTCGGGCTTAATCCTCGACTGTTTATCGGAGTGATCACACTGCTTTGGAGAAAACAAGATAAACTTTGATAGAATATTTGTTAGTTTTATGCAGTATGATGCATGATAAAGTATATGAATGACATATGACTTCATGAGTAATGTATGAATGATAGATGTTGTGGTATTTCAAAACATATCCATCTTGAAGAAGATGGATGCTGCTTGAAGATTTCGACCTCGCTGGGAATCGAGTAGTGGAAGTCCCCGCTTGGAAGGAGAAAAGATATCCCTGATTCCTCCGATGCACTATCCACCAAGTCTTGGGCCTAGATATTGTTGAGGAAGGTAGATTTGAAGCTCGTTGTTGGAAATCTCATATAGACCCCTTGAGGAGAACTGGGAGGCGATCCGTTGGGGACCTTGTATGTAGATCCCGCCGAGGAAATTTAGGAGGCGCATCGACTGGAGTGCGATCCGGAGAGCATTTGATAGTTGCCGGGAAACCTGGTTAGAAGAGTCAAGAATCCGTTGTAATCCCAGTCTGGGGAATGAAGATGTAGTTTCCTCCGATGCACTATCTCACCAAGTTTGGTCCGACACGCGCCGGGAAAAGGGACGGAGAGATACCGGGATAAATACCTTGACTGGGGGTGAGGTGTTACTGCTTGGAGACTGATGTAACATTGCTTAGTCGAGTGGAATTGTAGCTCGTGGATGCTCTTCTGGGGAAGTTGTGTTGAGTGACACCTTTGGGGATCATGTTCTGGGGAATGCTTTGGTGACTTTCGTCGTCTCCCAATTCTCGGAGCTGTAGTAAATACTTTTGTATGTTCACTTTTCGTATGTTTGTGATTAGATTCTTATTGTCAAACGCGATAGTCATTCAAAGCTAACGTTGGACTTATTGCAAATAACAATGATAAATTGTAAAGAGAAAGAGGTTTATGCTTATTTGAAAGGTGGCGTATGGCCAAGTAGTTTGTACACAAGAAAGGTAAAAGCTACGGAAATCTCGTTAAGTTCCAACTATGCTAGTACTCATACATTTCGACTATCTCATCTCCTCGTGTCAAGAGAAAGTGAGAGTGATCGATCTTCGCCATTTGAATCTTGAATGCCGATAGTAGTCCGGAAGGTGTGATCCGGAAGAGACATAGTCGTACGCTTAAATCCCTAACTTTTGCCTAGACCTCCTTTCTAAGTTTTCACCAACGATACCCTTTCTTGCCCAAGCCACCTTTTCGTGTTTTCGACCGGGTGTACATGTTTTGTATATATCCTTTATTTTTGCCCGAACCTTTTGGTTCGCCAGATGCCCTTATTTTTGCCTAGGCCACCGACCTAGCGGTCTATTTCATGCGTAGTATTTTTGACTATGTCTGCCTCACAGGTGGGAAGTCTTCGCCATCCATGATGCTAAGTATCATAGCTCCACCGAAAATATTGTCTTGACTACAAACGGTCCCTGGGAGTCCATTTCCCTCGGATCACCTTGTGGAAGAATGATGCGCTTGACTACTAGGTCACCAACTTGGTAGACTTTGTGATTGACCTTCTTGTTAAATGCTCGATCATTCGCTCGATAACTGTCCATGGCGTATGGACGCCAGTCGCTTCTCATCAATCAAGTTAATCTGGTCAAGGCGAGTCCGAACCCAATCATCTTCACCTAACTCGCTCTTGGAGGACTCGTTGAGGGTATCCGAACCTCGATGGGTAAGACGACTTCCATACCGATACGAGAGAAGGGAGTTGCTCGTGGATGTCCGTTGAAGGCGATAACCATGAAGAGCAAATGGTAACATTTCATGCCAATCCTTGTAAGTCACGCCATCTTCAGATAATCTTCTTAATGTTCTTGTTGGCGGCTTCCATCGCCATTCATCTAGGCCGATAAGGAGAAGAATTGTGATGCTTGATCTTGAATCGCGTGGAGTTCGGTGATCATCTTGTTGTTGAGATTGGAACCGTTATCCGTGATAATCCTTTCGTGAGTGCCATACCGACAGATAAGGTTATGCTTGATGAATCGAGCCACAACATTCTTGGTAATGATGCACGAGGTGCTTCTACCCATTTGGTAATGTAATCGATTGCTACAAGGATGAAACGATGTCCTGAAGCCGTGGGCTTAATCTCTCGATCATGTCAATGCCCCACATTGCAAAAGGCCAAGGAGAAGTTAAAACATTCGAGGTACCGGAGGTACGTGTACTTTGTCGGCATAATCCGCACTTGTGACAAGATCGAGCATAGCGGTGACAATCGCCCATGGTGGACCAATAGTAACCTGTTCTCAAAATCTTCTTAGCTATGGTGGTGTCCGAAGGAAAATCGCTCTTAGTATTGCAATGAAATTCGATTTTCCTTTGTGATCCTTACGAATGGACATGGTCATGATAGAGAATTTTTACCTCTTGTGGTGATTCGATTGCTACCGTGACTTAACGCTGATGAAGAACAACGCCTCTACTCACCACACGAATACTTGCTCGATCACAAGGCTACGTCACTAACGAAAACTTTGAGGAGAGTGAACGGAATCTCGGCAGGATTCGGACCGAATTTTCATCAAGTGTCAAGCTTCATAACAAGGGTCCTATTTATAAGACCACTGATGGGCTATGCTTAAAAGCCCAACAAAGGCTATAAACTAAAAGCCCAATAGTTACTATTGTAAAATCATAAATGACGTACCTTAACATTCCCACCCATCGATTCCATTTTAACCGTAACTTACGATGTTCCTTATTTTCACTATCTCTCATTAATCGCCCCATGTGTGTGACCCTAGGTTTCGCGACGCTGGCAATCATATTAAATCATATTTAACATAATAAACGTGAGCGGTATCTAGCAACACATCAGCACCCAAGTCACGAAAATGTCATGTGATCCGACAAATCCTTTCCGTGATAATACTGTGTATAATTACCTTTTGCCCTTATGTCTATATTGAACACAAGGCATATACCGGTCATCCTTGTCCAGCTCAATATTGGGCCCTCGACATTTATCCCATTATGCGAGATGGGCAAATTCCATCTAGGTCACTCATGTCCCTCAAAGATGCTTTGTGAATTACCCATCAACCGCCTTTATGATCATCCGATCACGACAACGCTTGATCAAATAAAGCACTTGACTCTACATCTAGGGTCCATAGTGGTTTCAGTCAAGGGTGGTATGCACCACTTATCACCATGAGAATAACTTATGACACTTTGCATAACATTCTATGTAGTACTCTCATAATGGGTCAATCCAAGATAAATATTACTCCTAATATTTATACCTATGTCAAGACTTGATAACTCCTTATCCATGATCCACGAGATGCGATCATCACTATCTTCATAATAATCTTAATGCTTTAATGTTATCCCTTCACAATAAAGCTCGATTATGGATACTTTAAGAATAGTGTCCTTATGTTTAATAGATCTCATGAGTAAGTCACACTTAACATTGCATTAAACAAACTAACTATTCTAGGGACTTTATTATTTCCAAAAGAAAACATAATAAAGAAAAGCCTTTTATTATTTAATAAATAATTCGATACAAGTACAAAAAGGTATTGGCCTCTAGGGCTTACACCAACCGTGTCCAAGTCGGTAAACTTTTGCTAAGGTAGTATATTGCATGCTCTTTTCGACTGCACTGCCATGTTGCCCCAACACACACCCCATTGAATTCTAGCACCGCCAAGTACATGATAAGAGGTCTTCCTTCGACTTGGACGACATTAGGATAGGAGGATTACAGAGTATTCTTGATTTGTCAAAAGCGATCCGCAATCGTCGCTCCATTCCACCACACTGATCTTTCTTCGGGCAAGAATCAAGATCGCTCACAAGTACAGCGCTTAAGTGGCAATGAATCGCAATGATTCAATCGCCCAAGAAACCTCCTCGATTTCCTGGCAAGGATACTGCATTTCGGAATTTTAACTTCACGGGAACCACCAACGAACCATCCTGATCAATCATCAACCTGTCAGTCCATCTCGATCAGAACGAGAAACTATCCACGGCTGAAACTTGTATATTAAGGTTGTCAACATGTAACATCAATACGTAGGAAAATCCGGAAAACCATCTTCTGACTCGCATTTTGCTCGAGAAATCATCCGGAATCATTCATCTCGTACACAAGAACCATCCTTCTTCGGGGCATACGCACCACACAAGCAACCCAATCGGATAAGAAGTAGCAGCTAAGAAACCCTGCATTGAACCGCCTTCATAACTCGGTTTTGATTTTCTCCGACATCTCGGACGATACGACGAACCTTTCTTTCACCGAGAAAACCTTCTTTTTTCATTGCAATTGTACCACAATATCAATGTCTAAACCCGCATGTCTTCGATGACCAAGCAAAACCTCAACATAGTCTCTGAGCATCCGAACCAATCTTTCTTTAACACCGCTCAAGACCCGCTTCCTATCTTGATCTCTTTCTGCCTCGCAAGCACTCCAAATTCACAACCTCAACTTGCTCTTCGGTGGTCAGATAACTCGCTTCTCTTGTAGCAGTCCCTGCAGCCTCGGCACTTCACAATCTTCCTCACTTCGCCTCTCTGCTGGTAGATCGGATTATCGTCATATTTAGCAAAGATAGTCAAGTATTAACGAGATTCGAGTGATTCTCGCAGCAGTATCACGGGCGTGTGAAGAAACACATAGCTTTTGAAGGGGTGATAAAGTAAAGAAAGAGAACAAACAATTGAATGCAAAAGTCCAACGATTTATTGAATGAAAACACGCTAAACGACAGATAATAACCCTCAGAACGAGCCATGATGCAAGCAATTCTAGGCTTTCAAAGTTTATTGTTCAAAACATAAAGAAATACAAAAAGCAAAACAAAACAAGAGCAATTACTCCCGGCTAAAGGAGATTGGTATGACGCCTTCGGTCTTCCAATTGTCGAGCCCATGATCCGAGTGGAAGATCCATCATTATGTCAAGCCGCTTGTTGTCGCCTTCTATAACATAGATTCCACTGGCCGATGCGAAAGGAAGTTGGCTTCAGACGTCATGGCCATCTTTCCACCTTGATGGTGAAGCCTAAACCACCTTGTCGATTTGAAAGGAAGATCGTGGAGCCGTCCCCAAATAGTACTACCTTCTTCAATGCTAGCCTGGCATCTTTCACAGGCCATCCTAGGCTAACTTGTGTAACTCAGTGGTGGAAGAGTCAATGTGCATGACTCTAGGGATTGTTTCAAAAGCTTGACAAGGAGTCTCAAGAATTCACCCTCCATCTCAAGGTATCGAAATGACGGAGATGACCGACCATATACTCTCTTCACCACATCCGGACAACCTTCCCTTTCACCGGTACTTCGGCTCGAGGCAGTAGGTACCGCCCTATGTATCCAGGGCGTCCGAGTAGAAGAGTAAGCTGGACGGATGTCTGCCATACCCAAAATTTGCCCTCCATCTTCCCAAAAGATTTCATACATCTATGCTCAAAGACCTCAAGAGTCGATCGTACAAACTCTCTCCTAGACAATCAACCCAAACTAGGGTTGGTATCTCTCAAGTCAAGATGGATTTCCAACATCCCCAATGGTCCTCATGCCTCCTCATATGCTTTAAAGATTCTCCATGTCAGTTTCAAGCTTCACAAGTCAAGTTTCGCATAATTGTTGGATGGTCAAAATTGGCGTATTGGACAAAAGTCAATCGTGGTCAACATACGTCAAAACTTCGATTTTTGGTCAACATCCTCATTTTGAAGTTACATTCATCATTTGATCAAGGGTTGATCATGATTCATCAAGAAAACTCAAGATTTGCCCAAAAGTCAAACTTTCTAAATTAGGGTTTCTAGATGAAAAGTCAACCGAACTTTGACCGATCATAACTTTCTCATACTTTCTCGTAAATTTTTCCACCACCTCTTGTTTTGAAGGAAATTCAATCTCTACAACTTCATGTCTCACAAGAATGTCCAAAAATGCTTCATTTGAGAGGTATAGCTCAAAACATTACATTCATTTTGTCAACAAAAGTCAACTTTTTGTTTTGAAGATATATTGAGCATGGTAACTCCAGTTGAGATGAGACCAAAGACATTGTTTAGAGGACTCTTAGAGCTTTCCAAAAAGTCCAAGAACACTCAAAAATGTGGAAAATTGAGCAAGATACACCATGTCAAGTTACAATTTTGACAATCAGACAAAAGGACATTTTGGTCAAAATGCAAAATTTTCCAAATGGGCTTATAATCTTTGATCCAAACTTGTTCATGACAATATTTTTGACCCATAAATGCTTGACCATGGCAATTTTCTATTTTATTGATTTTATTTTGAATTTTAGGACATTTAATTCAAAATTAAATTATATAAAATATGAAAATCATATTTTTTTCTAAAAGGGCTGATTTTATATGTTCCTTAATGTCCAAGAAAGCCCAAGATACTTGCCAAATTCGTGCTTGATCATGCATTGAGAAAATCAAATTTCTTTCAAAATTTGATTTTTATTTGAAAAATATTGAATGCTCCAAATCAAATCTTTTCCATTCCTTTTTTCCCTTCCAATCCTCTCTATAAATATCAAGCATCATAGTCAGCAAAGAAAAAAAACCCTAGCTCAAGCATAACCCTAATTCTTGCAAAAAATTTCCAAGAAATTTGAAATTCGAGTTTTATTTTCCAAATTTTCTCCAAATTTCTCTCAAGCATCCAAACGTGCTCGTGGGGTAAGTATGAGTAAGAATACATCATTGGTATTGATCAAAGCACGACCGAATCGATACATTCATATACATATTCAAATATTTCTTGATTTTGCATTTTTAATATCCGTGTTTCAAGTGATTTTAATGGTTTGAATGTGTTCATGAGGTCATACTTGATTAATCCGGCCATCGGTTGAGAGGTTGAACGTGAGAATCGTGGGTTTGCCATGTTTAGGTTTTTTCGAGCTGCCTTCATCGAACCTAGATACAGCATTTTCGTGGCAAACTAATGCCACCATTGAGATCAGAGCCTCGATTTAGGGGTAGGCTCCCTTTCTTGTTTCGCGTATTTTTCGTGTTCAAGAATCATAGCCGGAGACATGACGTGAGCCTAGTCTCGCTACCGACTCAGCGAAGACCGTGGAAGGCTCGTGGCGCGATGGCTTCGCCTCGATTTGCTCATTCATGCCGACTGGGTCTCGCTAAGGTCGACTTTTGATTTTCAAACATCCCCGACGTCATCATTCAAATGCTTGTTTTCCCTTCAAACACCAAGTGTCAAGTGGCTGAAGTGGTAGAAGCAATCTCAAGGTTTCACTCCTTGGTCTCCAGTTCGAAACTCACAAAGGACCTGGTTTTGTTTTCTTTTTTCAAAACTTGCATATTTTCAACTATTTTCATATTTTTCTATATTTTTAATATTTTCATTCATTTTAATTAATTTACATATTTTATTTCTGCATTAAAAAATTACCAAAAAACATTTTTCTTTTTACATTATTTTCATAAAAACCTTTATTTAATTTAATAAATTAAAAAATATAATTTTTGCATGCATATTTATTTTATTTTTATTTTTGCATTTAAATCATTATAAATTGCATTTTAATTATTAAATCCTTTCCAAAAATCCCAAAAAAATTATTTTAATATATTTATCTTATTTCCAGCATATATTAATTCTCTCATATTTAAATTTGCATTTTTCTAACATTTTTCCTCTTATTCAATTCATCTCGTATTTTCCGATTTCCCATTCTTTCACTGTGTCGCCTGATTCTGGACGTTGTTTTTCTTTTTATCATTTGCTTTTTCCAATTATGTAATTGCTCATGGGATGTAATAGTTTAAATTAGGCTTTTTTTCCGCAAAGTTTAAATTATGTATCTCGCCCTAAAGCCATGTAATAGCGAGGGTTTATCTTTCCGCACTTTACATTCCGTTTTTATTTCCGCACCCTTATCAATTGCTAGTAATTAGGCGGTATGGCAAGATAATAATTGGACATAGCTCACACTAATCTTCAAGATAAAATATCTGAATTTGACACACTTCTTTCACACACGCACTTTAGGGTAATTCTCTCTCGATGCCTTCGATTTCAAATGGTCATGTCCCCTCGAACGTAGGTATTCTAGCACCGCTGCTTTCCAAACAAATCATCATAGTCCCTCGATACAAAGATCATAAGACCCACGATGTCGCCTCCGAATACATGATCTTGACTCGATTGTCGCCACGAAAATGATGATAGTCCCTTCGAATGTAAGGATACTTCCTACAAGTTGCCTTCTATGACCATCCGATGTCCCTCGAATGTCCCGCCACATCCAACGAATGGAGCTACCAACTAACTAATGGTATGGCTAGCTTATTTAAAGGAATGTAAAAGCACAAAACCACCAATTCCGAAAGTGGGTAAATAAGTCTTTAGTTGCTTGCTCTATCCAATGCTTTTCACACCACACACTTTTTCAAAGTTCAAACTTTCTTTTCAAAAACGAAACATTTCCTAACACTTTGTATACACTCCCACATGAGCATTCATTACAAAGTCAAAGCGAAATGCCTTTTTTCAAAACATTTTGTCAAACACACGTAAAGCAATTTTAAAAAGTTATCTAGAGCAACTAAGAGCCCGGTAATAAACTAATACTATGGAAAGGGTGCTAATACCTTCCTTTTCATAACCATTCTCCGAACTCTAATCTAACAAGGTCTTTTTCTCTACTTTTACCTTCCTTAATTGGATAAAAATAAAAGTTTGTGGCTACTCTTGCTATCCGAGACATTTGGATACAAAACTACAAAGTCGCTTCACCGTATCACGAATCGGGCGATTGGGACAATCCCTTGAGAAGTTACCTAGGGATTTCTAGATAACCTTTATTGCTTTTTGTTTGAATCAGATGCTTTATCTTTGGGTGGTCTTGGTATTATATTGTAGGATCCTACACCCGATCCGGTTTCCTTTTTAGGTAAGTAGCATTAGATCATCGCGAATCGCTAGACGATAACTACGCCGGCAACATGATGGCTACGTTAGCTGACACTGTGGTTGCCCCGATACTCTTCATTCCTAAGTTGAAGAAAGTATTTGGCTTCCGCGCGTGTCATCAAGCGCTAACTAAACTTTTAGAACCTAATCGACCCATCTTGGCCATTAGAAGGTAGGTAGACGGCCGCTTGGTGTAGACCGAGGTTGGTTGATACTCGATGCCACGCTCATTGAGACTCCACTGGGACATTTTCGACCCACCACTGGCCGTCAGATTGAAATAAGCGCCACGAGAAAGATCTATGATATGAGATTCCTAACCCTGCTATTATTATAGATGTGATGAACCAACTCAAACTTTCGTGGGGTAATCACCTATACCTGCAAGCCTAACCCTAGGCTCATTGCATTGTTTTTGTGTGCTAAACTGACATCATGACATCATTCGTGATTGCATATCATCTCTAAGTATTTCAAGGACCTAGGGATTTATCTTTGCTCTGCTTTGTAGGAATTATGGCTTCTAGAAAGATTATCCGAATCAACTTCATGGGTATCCCTCTCAACTCAAAGAATTGGTTTCGTAAATTCCACCATGCCCGCCCATCAAAAGACATGGTTATCTACTTGATTTGGTTATCTCCTGGTTTTGAAGAAGATATGATGTATGTCCTATTCCAGCTCTTTTGATCCGAAACACCATTGCTTTTACATTCCCTGTGACATCGCTAGTTCCCACCTCGAAGAGTTCTCTAAGCTACTGGGATACCTATTCTGATCAAATGCCATTCACCGCTTAGAAAAGGTTCCTAAGCACGAAGACATTGCATCAAGATTACATCTTTAAGCGCTGGACATCAAGCCAATCGGGAAACTAGAAGTGGAGTTAAGGGTTCACTTTCCAAGTTCTTAATCAAGAAAGTTCTCGAATTTCTCAAAGTTATGAGTTTCATGCATTTGAGAACATTGTGGCCTTTCTAATTTATGGTTGGTTCTATTTCCTAACCCTATCAATCCATGATGTCAACGCCATCAAGTTGTTTTACCCGCAACTCGTGCCTACTTTACTTGGAGACATCCTACATTTCTCCATACTGCACTACTAAGCGACAAGGAACTCTCATGGTTAAAAATCACATTACAAGGTGGTTTATTTCGACCTTCCTCCATGCACGAAGAACGAACAAAGGTCAGATGGTCTCAAAGATTGATGTCACTCTCTCATTCCGATATCCGTTGGAATCTTTCTCTCAAAAAGGACTTCACATTCATCGAAAGGCCAGGAGAATTCCTAATGTACCGCTACTTGGTATAAGGGAGGTATTACTTACAATTCTCTAGCTTTACGGTCTTTGGTTTTGCTCAAGAGATGGTCCACATGATATGCTCTCCAAGATGTTGTGTTCGACTACAATCACGATCTCGAATTACCTGATTTAAGGTTTATACATGTGGGGCATGGTAAAGAAGACCGATACCAAGACTCTTGGGGCACCCAACTCCATTCCTGGGAACCTACTCTAAATGGGCGAGCTCGAGCTCAAAACCTCATGATGCCATTCACTGCTTTTTAAGAATTATGGAACCCGTTGCTATGGACGACGTGACCAAGTTTCTCCATCCCGACATGCCTACTGATTTTGAAGACTCAAGAGATCCTGATTCAGAAAGGGATACCTTGAAGCCTGTTGTTATGCAAGTGAGAAGAAAGTCCTAGAGTCGACCAAGCTACTCATGAGGAGCGAAACATCAACGCTCACACTCCAAGACCACCAAGAGGAAGTCACCACGGAGACTTTAGAGCTTTAGGATTTATTTGTTTTCTTTATTGCTTCTAACCATCTCTTGTAACTTAAAAAGAAAAAAGAGGAATAATAATGAGAAGTACTAATAAAAGTTTGTTCATTGCTTGTTTAACAAATTTAAATCTAGGTCCTTGAAAATATTGCATTGCATTCGTGATAAACATCGTATAACATATGATATCATAACATTGCATCTGGTGTACATCGAGATTGGGTTTCTCATTTGCTCGCTATTTATTTTAGCGTAATGCTGGCTCTGAACAGATCACAAAGATCTTCGTGCTCGAATGCCTGGGCCTCAAGAGATGTTCACCAACTTGGTCCAAGGCCAAGAAGATCCAAGAAGCTCATCAACAACAAGAAGAAGGTCATTGGTCTCCTCAACATGGGTGAGACGCTTCAAAGGAGGTCCAAAAGTGGTCACTGATTGAGCCTCCTCAAGGAAGTGTCCATACCAAGGGAGTGCCAAGTGATGACGGAGCTACAGTGAGCCAAAGAAAGGAGGAGAGGATCATTCTGACATGGCAAGATCTGAGGAAGATGACAAGTACAAGCAACCTCACATCCGTCTGAACGCTGTGGGAAAACCCCGAAATGTCCGGCCGAACTTTGATGATCGAGTCTTGTTCTCGTGTCAGTGATTCCTCCCAAGTTCAAAGTTCCTACTTTGCAAGTATGATGGTATGTCTTGCCTCTAAGCTGATGAAGTCCCATGTCCGTAAGATCAATCCCACACCGATGACGTAAAGTCAGGATGCACTATTTTCAAGAGAGTTTGTCCTAACTCGCTTGGAATGGTATTATCGCTAGAGAATGACCGTATCCGTATTTTGAGGATTTGGACCGGCTTTCATGCAAAGCATGAGTGCAATGTCGAATTGACACCCTAATGATGCAACCTACAAAGCAATGCCCATGGGTCGTGATGAAGTTCAAAGAGTACGCCTTAAATGGAGAGATCTAGCAGTGTAGTTCAACCACCTTTGTCCAATAAGAGTTGGTTGATATGTTTATGGGAACACCGATGGACAGCCCTGCCTTCAATCATTTGATTGGAAATTCTTCATCCCGATTCACCGAAATATATTGACAAAGCAGGACAAGCCGGTATCAAGAGCGGAAGATTCATGTGGAGTCATCTTCAAATGCCGCAAGAGATCTTGGTGCAAAGAAGCTTACGCTTGTATTGCCGTGCCGAGCCAAGACCGACCGCGCTCAATCAAGGGGCAGGATTCCAATCCTACATCGCCAGATTAACCTCACTGAGACAACGCTGCAGAATCCGTAACGCTACCAAAGGCTTTATGAAGATCATGCCTTTGTTTCGCAAGCCTTGCAACACATGTTGAACGCAGAGCCGATTACCTGGAGGATCCTCTCGCACGTCAACACCTCCTCTCCCAAATACAATCCTAATGCTGTGCTGCTTATCCATTCAAAGCCTGTGGCACGTATATCGACAATTGTCAGGGCTCAAGAACAAGATTCAAGATATGATCAAGCTGCAGATTGAGTTCGATCCTCCCGCTGAGACCCGAATGTGATCAATGCTCCTATGCCTAACCATGACAAGAGTTCCAATGTCATTGCAGGATTACACTTATGTTTTCAACATAGATAACTTGACCATTCCTCCTGATGAAGAAGAATTTGTTGCAAGTTTCTGCACAATCCAGATGCCCAGAGGATCACCGGTGCCCCATCACCGCTACGATGGTTGTGCTGGTAAGAAGACGGTTCAAAGGCATGATGGATAACCGTGAGATACTATTTCGAAACCACCGGCGTGTCGTGTGAAGAAATGTCTAAGTGAAGATTGACAATGCGAACCCAAACCGTCCATCTCGCGCTGATAATTGGGCAAAATGGGCGGAAAGTATGATTACATGGTGGCACACAACCCGATAGTTACAAGATTCCTATTGAAGATGTTAAAGCAACCTATTGGGTGACGATTTCCCAAGACTATGCCGATGTTAACACCATAAGGATTTCCTCTCACTGATCCTGCGCGCTCAGAGGTGGCACCTCTCATCATCACTTCTCCAAGGCCTGCTCCATATTCCTCCGACAAGGCTATCCTTGGAATTATGGAGCCGATGTTTACTATCACAAACAAGATCCTCCTCGACCACTGAAGATCTTACCAAGTCTCTATTCCTCGACATCGACAACATCACCTGATCCAGAAGAAGCACGTGAACCAATGGTATTCTCTCCAGATCTCTCTCCAAAAGATCAGACTCCAAATGATTCCACGGTACTCAACCAATATCCCTGTACCAGAGGGAAAGAACCAGGGCTCATCCTCACTCAACCAAGTACCAAAGGAAGTTATCAAGACACCTCCAAACAAGAAACGGAGGAAATTTCAAGATCAATCAAGAAGAGTGATTACAATGTTTGGAATACAGATGGGCATCTGGCCCAAGATTTTATGCTCGCTTTGCTCTTGTGCCCGAGGCTCACGCTAATGCCTCGGTGAAGTTTCAAGAATGCCTGCGCCGCAAGACACTACCACCACCAGCTTAAGTTTCAGATTGCTAGCCCGCTGCCAACAACGGCTACCAGGCTCTCCTCGATGTCGATTTGTCTCCACGAAAGAAACATAACAAAGCCTTGCACATCTCTCGCTGAATGCAAGGGTACTCACTGCCTCATGTT